>JASDQU010103695.1:36993-52477 GCA_032191745.1 Picea mariana
GCTCAATTGCTTCCCATGAATGATTAAGCTCAACACAAGTATTGGTAATGTCTAAAATAGTGTTAAACAAATTCAAAGCAATGTTGGTCTGATCTTGAAGACCGGGCTCAATATTGGGTTTCCTTGCAACAGGCACAGTCATTAAGAAATAAAACAGTCAAATAATCAAAATTAGAAAAATAAACGTATTCGATTCTAATCAAGCATAAAAAAATAACCAGAGAGATATCGAAGATCTCTGCAGTATGGTCGCCAAATAAATGTTGAGGAAAAGATATGAAATGATGTTACTCAAGCATTTTCAGATTCTTCTTGGCTAAATAAAAATAGACAGGAATATCACCCAAGGTTTATAGCCATTAAAATTAATATCCTAACTCACAAGTATTGACTACAAGTGCTTAGGTTGGTCTTTTTATAAATACAAGTTTGCTGAAAAATTCATTATTTATGTGATTTTTTGAATATAACAGTTGCTGAAATAAATATAGAAATAGAAGTAAAGAAACCAAGTCGATAATCAAGACAGATGATACATAAAGAAATCATTTATTTCATTTTGATTTATCAAAGAGTCATTCCCTTTACAAAAATTCGTGAAGAAGTTTTGGACCAAAGTCAAACTTAGATTTCCCCGATGAAACATACAAAAGGATTTTTAACAGAAAACAAAAAACTGAACTCTAAAAGCTGGATCAGCTTGCCACAGATTGCTACCCACTCGACTCTGCACAATATCCTTTATCAGTCATGAAAACTAATTCACAAACATACAAGTCTACACAGACTATCAAAGATAGATAAACACCTCTCAAAAACAAGTGTCTGAATGATGTAATTCAACCATCAATCTTGTTGTCTACAATAATACCTTGCTATCATAAAAAAAAATTAGGCTTGTGATAAATTAAGGAATGAATGAAAACTGAACTATCTCAACACAAAATCAAAGAGCAAACCTTTGTATGCTTCTCCTTCTATCTCCTTCTTGTTCCTTCGTTTCCTTTTTCCTTTAAGAAAATTAGAATTGGTTGAAGCAGTTGAACTACTTCATTAGTTAAGTTAACTAAAAGCTCAACCAATTTTTAGTTAGGGGGAAAAGTAATAAATAAAATTAAGGGTTTTTTAAATAAATAATAACTAGTAGGTGGGACCCCTTGTGAATCCCTTTAGCTTTTAACAATCATAACACAACTAGTTGATTAAACAAAAAATCCCTCCTTTTGACTCCCATCATACATTCATATTTGAAAATTTATCCAATGATTTTTGAAATTATTTTCAAAATATATTACTCATATATCCAAAAAGAAGCATGTTGTCCAAAATTTCTGAAGTCAACTGTCATCAACAATAAATAAAATAGAACTTAAAATCCATATTTTCCACTCTAAGATGCAATCTTTCCCTTGTTGCTGCTATCACCTCTTGATCTCTCTGAATTTTCCTTTGTCTGTGCTGAGACTCTAGGCCTAATCTCGTTGATCACATGAGAACAATCGTCCGTCAAATGCATCCAGGAGGACACGAATTTATCAGAGCCATTGGAGGGTGAGGAAGGGGAAACAATGGCTTTTACTTTATCAGGAGCATGGTGGGCCTCAATTTTCATCCTTTTGCTAGCATCAGAGGACTAAAATTGTGAGTGGACAGGGCCATCTTGGATAATCTGATTGATAGGCGGGGGAGCAGGTAAAGACAAATTGGGCCAGCCACGATGTTGAGAGCCTGCCAGGTGGACAATCTTTTTCCATCCGTCGTTTTTGGGAACCTCAAGTTGCAATGAGACATGAGAGGGCAAGACAATCCCAGGGGCTTGTGGAGCTTGGAAGGGAGGCCTTTTAGGCCTAGGTTGGACCACTCCTTGCCCAATCCAATTGAAACATTCAGCTTGGAATAGTTGGCCTAACTCTTGCGAGTCTACATCAAAGTGTATAGAGAATCTTGGCCTTCTTGGGCCTCTGTTCCAATTTCATCTTCCTCGGTTACCTCTGCCATGGCTACCTTGGCTGAAAAAGCTCATTCCTGTATGCATGATTGATTAGCAAATAGTTTCTTTAACAACCATACATGACAAATCTTTTGGAATATGAAATGAATTCTGGCTTGGTAACATATTAGGCTCATGCAATCCAATCCATACAAATTGTCTAACTGTTGTCAATCAACAGGGGGTGAACAAAGGTTGATGGATATGCGAGGGGTTTGTATTGAGAGAAAAAATGTTAAAATGAGGGGAAAAGAACATGGTTACTGCTCACAGACAATAAACAATCAACTGAAATTTAAACCAAAGAACATATCATTGCAATCCAACCCCGTGATCTTAAACTGTCACAATACCGAGCTCCTCTTAACTGTAATTAAATTTTAGGAACAGGGAGTGAGTAATGGATGTGGGAAGGTGAGGGGATTGTAATTAACGAAAACTAAAATAATGATATGGTAAAAGAGAATATATTGTTCCTAATATTAATTAAGTGATTGATAAAACCATTATGTATTCAATGCAACGAACCAACACTAACCAATTACTGTGATCAATTAACAATTACTGTGTACATAATTTAATCATTTATTTGTGTTAAACTTGCTCATTGTTCACATTTAAATCCTTAACCCTTTCGATTACACAGTGCCATCATACTCAAGACAAAATTCCAATGAACACACAATCCTTTGTATTGACTATGTTCAACATCCAAACCATCAATCACTATCTACAATAAATTCTTCAAATCGAACACAAACACAAGCTCTTAAAAATCGTGCCCGATTCCATTCTTTTGATCAATTTAACATTGTAATGAAACCATACTGTTATAAAACCCATGCCAATATATGATATGATGCATGATATCCGTAACATATATAGTAGAAAACCAAGTCACAAATATCACGGTTTTAAATTGCAATAATCTTGATTGGCAATGAAAACACACAGTAACAACAACCATCATTTTAACCTATTACATGTTGTAGGAAACACACAACCCAACTCATAAATCAAAGAGGCATACTCCCCATCAACCATAAAACAATGCTGAGTAAAGAATCTGATTGTTACAACACAAGAGGCAGCGACTGTATGCCCATTTCGTTCCTTGAATCAATCAATTAAAAATGTTGAGCTATAGACCCGAATGTTACAATAAAAAATGTAGTGACTAGATGTCAACAATCAAAACGACTATCAATGCTATTAACATAGACGAGCTAACAATCAACCACTATCGACAATACTCCACCAACTCATAACAATCAACGATATACCCGACATAATATAAATGGCTCCCTTCATTAAAAATGGGCCTTGAATAATCAAGGGTTCACTTTGTGGACCAACAGAGGTAGACTGGAGTCGACCACCAACAACAGGTGATAAATTTTGAGATAATACAGTGGACACATAGGCCATATCACCAATAGCTTCGCAGATAGGGTGACAGTTCATGAAATAGGAGAGACTATGAACAGAGGGGTAGAGGCTTCTTATAATAACACCGAGAACATGTTGGGCAGAACCCTCATGGTTTTCCCAATCAACCCACGTAATGATGATATAAAAGAAGGCCAATAAATAACAACCAACCCTAAAGCTAGCATGTTGGTATAATAGTCACCCAAAAAAATTATGAAAAAACCACAATTATATACGAATCCACGACCGGGCGAAAATGATAGTAGTGACCCACGGTGGTTCAAAATCAAATGCAAAAATCAAATATGACTGGGTGTGTTTACAAGAACTGTGTAGAAATGACCAACAAGTCTGGACCGAATCAAACCCTCCAAGAAAAATCCATAAGACAACAGAGACCCTTCATGGCCTCTACCACACAAAATTATCAATGAAACCGTGACTTCAACTATCCAATCCTTTCATTTACAGTGAATACACACAACCAATCATTCCAGAGAAATATCACAAGTTTACATAATTTCCAATCTCAAGAAAAGCACAGATCTGCACATCACCAAGCCAATATCTATTTCATAACCAGAGTGGGTTCATTGATGGAAAAAAATACATACCTGTAACCAAAAATCCTTAAAAACATGAGCTTGGTTGAGAAGTTCTTCCTTTTCCTAAAAATCAGAGCTTAACCATAACGAAAACACAATTGAACAATAGCCAAGCTAGGGTGACGACCAGTGGGGGATGTATGGAGTGATGTGCATTAAATGCATGTCGCCTCCATCCTCCACTCATTCAATTCCTTAGTACATGCTAGCCATCCATTCCATTAATCCATTCAATTAATCCATGCATCGAAACCAACATCCATTACTTGCCAAATGTGCCACCCTATGTCACATTAACCATTACCATCCATACCATAATGCATATCACATGTGTTTTCATATAACTCAATAAATCGTATAATCACTAACTTTGTTAGCTTGGACTAACAACAATCCTTTAATTGCAGTGCATATAGTGTAGCATAGTAGCATAGTAGCACCATTTAGTTTCTTCCTTAGATTTTCCATAGGTCTCTTTTCACTTGCTCTTATTTCATATTACGAACATGTGTCTTGTGCATGTGAAACATGTAACAGATCATGGCGCTAAATAGCAATGTGATAACAATGGATATATGCCATTCACACAATATGGAATTTAGAGCTTAGAGAAATTAGAAACAACACATAATATGCATTTTCCATCTATTATTATGTCAAAAATAAAACCAAGAAATCATAAATCATGTAGAACCCTGTAAGCAGTGTCAAACAATAACATAAACATCAAATAAGAACCAAATCTTATCCTCCCATCTACAAGGGCGTCCCACCTACTAGTATTATATATATCATTAGCTTATAATAATAGGCTTTAGAAATACTTTGCGGGAAAAATTCTCATTGCAATTTTTATCATTAACATCAACCTTGTAGGTTGAGTTGTTTTAGAAGAAGAAACATTATTATCTCGATTGATGTTAGGAGTGGTCCTTCTAGTAGCCATAGCCATATTTTTACTTTCAACATTTCTCACTGTCCTGAGCACATTCTCCAATGATTTGGGTTCCCAAAGGTGAACCTCATGTTGAATTTTATCCTTTAAAGTTCCTATGAATACATCAATCAGGTGCTCATATGGAATATCCGTTACCTTTATATTCAATACTTGAAAGTTATCAATGTTTTCTACAACTGAACCCTTTTTCTTGAGATTTATCAAATGGATGAAGAAGGTATTGGTCCTTGTATCCTCATAGTGTGCTATCATTTGTTCCGTGAAAATTGTCCAAGTGACAAGCGATTTGCAAGAACAAAGCCATCAATACCACATGAATTGATTGGGTTCTAAATATAAAGACACAATGCATACCTTTTGTGTGTGTGGCACATCATGTAGATCAAAGAACTGCTCCATTTGGAGTATCCATGTGATTAGATCCTTTCCATCAAACTTACTCATATCGATCTTAGGAAAGTGGTTGGTATTCAACCCAAAGTTGGATTTTATTCAGTCTTGATTCATCTTCCTTGTGTCCTCATCATGAATTTCATGGGATACATTTTCACTTTCAGGTGGCCTCTCTATTAGGAAATTTTTCGATCCTTCAATGATATCCTTTTTTAAACCATCCATATTATTATCCATTATTTCTTCCAAATTAGCTTAAGTTGAATCCATCATCCCTTGTAGTTCATATTTTGTTACTTCCTTCTTTTGTAAATCATTTATGTTCCTGGGCATTTCTCCACCTTCATCAAGAGTCCAAGTATGACTATCTGAAGGATTAGTTTTTGTAGAAGTTCCCTTTTTGGTGGAATGTTGGCCAAGTATCACTGCAAGGTAGGAATTCCTAATTGGCTTAGGCATAGGTCCTCACAGAAAACAAAGTGTCAGGTGCTATAGCTCTCTGATATACGTGTGGAGTCCAAAAATAATACTTGACCCAATATCTCAGAGCACTAACTAAGGAGGCTTGACCATGCCCTTAGCCATACTATATGCCTATCGAATACTAGAGAGTGATCTCCCCGAGTGTTGTTATTGGTGTACTATAGCAACAATAAGACCAAAAGGTTTACTCGGTAAGTCATAGGATTCTAGGGGGTCTCTTGATATACGCAAGGTACATGGGAGCTCAGATCCATATTAGTGTTGTATAATGCGTAACCATTCAAAAGGGGCCTTCTGATATACTTTAGGTACGTGGAGGAACCACACAATCCTCAGGTTGTAGCGCTGACAAGTAACGACATGTCCTATGTTTAGAGATGTAGGAATACGTTTGTACCTAAAAATCCCTAATATTCTCTCAAATTTATGTGATACTCCTTTTATATAACTTTATTATACCTTTTGAATCACCTTAATTGAATCTTATATTCAAAAGATATGCAAACTTCCCAAAAACAAACACACCTTTTAAACCTTGATTTGGAGGTGGTTCTTCTAGACGATCTTTCTTCTGTTGTATCTCCAAACTTTTGGCCCTTATGGGTCTCAAACTTCATTCTGTAGTTCTCTGATACGTCTTCTATGCAATTCCATGGGTCTGATCAAAATTGGATGTGCCAAGTGGAAGATATGGTAACTTCCCCACACCTTGCTGATTTTTGTCCCTTCTAGGAGAGTGTACTTCTAAAGCGCACCAAGCGCACAATATCAGATATTGGATTCTGAAAATTGCATCAAAAATGCTACAGATTGTCCAATATCCAATGCAACTAGTCTCACTTAATTTGGATACTCACTGAAGAAGATATCACCGTTTTACCTGGAACATTTGTTTGAGACTAGTTAATATGATTAGTCAGCTACCCTATCTTACACATGGTGTATATACAAAAGTGGGATGACCCAAAATATGATTTTTTTTTATCAATGCTACCTTGATAATTTATATGAATATATTCCTAGTTTCAAGGTATGAAAACTCACATAAAATGTTTTATAGCGAAAATTCTGCGATTACTAAATTGAGGATGATTCCAGAACCCGATATTAAACAGGATATATCTCCAAAACTATAAATCCTCAAGAGATGAAATTTTAACCCCAAGTACCTTGATCCTTCTACTAAATATACTCTAAGGAGTTCCTTCTGAAACATTGTATAAAACAAGGTATAGTGAAAATTTCAAGGTGTCTCAAATGCAACAACGAAACCCCAAGACCTTGAGCTCTGATACCAAATGTTAAGAACCGATTATCAAAATAGCATAAAAATCTCAGAATAAGTACTCAATGACTCGAAAAAGAGATAATTTCAGATAGTAAGTCTCTTCGAGGGGGAAACCTCCTTATACACCACATAAATTTACCAATACAAGATTATTCCAAATGAAAAGGTCTCATTGGTATATATAAAAGACTAGGAGGTACAAGTACAACTAATGGACCGAAGCCGACATAAATAAAATAATAATACTAATGTAATATGCCCCAATTAATGGGTAATGTGCCATTATTTAGGGCTTAACATACAATAATTCGTTTTGAAGATGAATCCATAGCCAAATGGAGAAGGCAATCGATCTTCATATTTTGGTCATATAAATTTTCCCGCGCTTGGAATAATAAAAAAATTGATATCAAGATAAGAAAATTTTTGAATGATTATAAGTTCATGGTGTAGCCCTCGATCCCAAATTCACCATGAATTTTTCGGATCATATATCTCGAGTTTGTATGCTCAAGATATCCAGGTTTAAGTTTAAGCGGAAAAGGGCACTTTTTCCATGAGGAATAAAAATAATTTCTTCAAAAATCTAAATTTTTACGGCCCATGACCCTTTTTTTCTTCTTAATTCTCTGGCCCAAGTCCCATATTTTCTTCATTTTTTTGGGCCCAAGACCCTTGGTTTCTTATTTAATTTTTGGGTTCAAAACCCATGAAAATATTCTATTCGCAGGCACCCACCATACTCTCCAACACTTAAAATTTTCTCATATCTTCCATATTTTCTTACTCTCTTCTACCACTCTATACCTCATAATACCATACCTGGAAATTTTCTAAATCCTACCCATCTCATTATCTCTCCATGCTTTCTCCTCCCTTATTCCTTACCTCCCCTATAACACCCTATTTCCCCCAGTCTATGAAAATAACTATATTGGCCAAGAACTATGGCAAACTAAAAGATGTGAATGTTTGATTTGACGGACCTTTGTATAAAAGGTCGATAAATGTAAATTATGTTATGATTATGTGTTGCATGACTGCTGGGAGTGGGATGTGCTAAAAGATACCACGATGGCTAATGAGAGGTGGTGGAAGGGACCTGGAATGGTTGCGTTAACTTCCACCGAGCCAAAACCGCACTGGTTTTTACTTGCTTAAAGATCAAAGCAACTCTTTGACCTTGGAATTGATTTCCCGTCAGACTGGTAGGTGGGGAGGCTCCTCAAGAGTTAATGAGGGGATGGGGGTGAACCTCCCATCCATAACAGCTCCCAGACCTAACCACGGATGGGGAAATTCACGCCACACGCAATCTTGCAAAGAAAAAGCAAGAGAGGAAGTGTGGTAAGAGAGGGAGAGAAGGGAACACGCGCGACGGGGATCATAGAGGAGAATTGGAGAAAGTATGGAAACACAGGGAGTTCTGAATAGAGGATAAGTAGAGTAACCTTTTCCCTTGAATTTTGTTGAGTTGGAAGTAGAAAGCTGAACCTCAAGCATCATGGTCTAGCTCGGGGGTGGCTAGTGGTAAATCCATTTGGAATCACTGAGCCTACGGTTGGGTGGAAATGAGCACCCCTCTCAGCAGTTGCATTACACCTGGTGTTTTTGATAAGTGTTTATATCTTGTATCTTGAATTGAATATCCTAGACGCATGCTCATGTTTATACGCTCATAAATGGTTTCTGTATAGAAGTGTTTTTCTTGCATTTTGATCGGAAATAATGGATGCATGTTTATACTCATATGACCATAATCGGTTTAGGTATAGAATGAATAATTTCAGAATACAAGTCTATTTAAATTTGTTCCATCTACTTGACTCATGCCATGTCCTGGTTTGATTTTTTGAAGGCACCCCCTCCCAGGAAGTTCCCTCGCATTCCAGAGCCAGAGTGAATTCCTTGAAAGGACTACCATTATAGTAAACCCATGAGTTTACTTTACCTCTATCACGGAGTTCATGACTCAATGAATTAGGAAGGCTTTTTAGTCATGTGACCAAACCTAGGGATGATTACCCAAGAACCCTCTAAAGGATCATGTGATCAGAGTCTGGAAACCTTGTATAAGAAAGAGTATTTCTCTCAGGTTTCGGCATTTCAACACCTGAAAAACCAAAGGGCAAGATCCCTCGTCTTCGCCAGTCACAAAATCACGTTATGTAAAACCCCAAATCGGTTTAAGTGTGAATGGGTTTCAACATTTCGACACCCTGGAAACCAAATGGAAAGACCCCTCGTCTTTGCCAGTCACGAAATCCTGGTATGTGAAACCCCAAATCGGTTTAAGTGTGAATGGGTTTCGGTGTTTTGGCAACCGGGAAACGAAAGGGAAAGACCCCTCTTCTTCGCCAGTCGTGAAATCCCGGTATGAGAAACCCTGGATCGGTTTAATTGAATGGGTTTCGACATTTCGACACCTAGGAAACCAAAGGGAAAGACCCCTCATCTTCACCAGTCATGAAATCCTGGTATGTGAAACCCTAAATTAGCTTAAGTGTGAATGGGTATCGGTGTTTCGGCACCTGGGAAACCAAAGGGCAAGACCCCTTGTCTTTGCCAGTTGCGAAATCCCGGTATGTAAAACCCCAAATCGGCTTAAGTGTGAATGGGTTTCAACGTTTCGAAACTCAGGAAACCCAAGGGCAAGACCCCTCGCCTTCGCCAGTCACAAAGTCTCGGTATGCGAAACCCCGAATTGGTTTAAGCGTGAATGGGTTTCAGCATTTCGGCACCCGTGAAACCAAAGTGCAAGGCCCCTCATTTTCGGAAATCGTGAAATCTCGGTATGCAAAACCCCGACGCGCTCTATGGATGAGCCCTAGGTCACAGGACAAGGTCTTGTGGTAGGAAGGAGGAGTCCTGAAAGAATCTGGACCGTCCATTTGTAGGGATGCGGGGCAAAGATCTAAAGCCACCAGGATTCTAGAAATTGGGGAAATAGGAGTGGAAACCCTGCCAAAAATCCTGAAGGATAGAATGTCGAGATTTAAGTCTGGGCCGTTGATCAAGCCGACAATCTAGACCGTAGATCCATATGATACCAGGCTTTCCAGTCCTAGGGATTTAAAAGGGAAAGGAGGAACACTTGCATCACGATTCCCGAGATCGTAAAAACTCTGAAAGAATTTAGCGGATTAGCACCAGGTCATAGGATCGGTCATATGACAAGTGACCCAAGGGACGAGCTAAGGATCTGTTAGATCCTTTCGTGTTTCAGCATTCCGAAAGGCAGGGAATAGGGGAACACTTGCATTGTGATTCCCAAAATCGTGAAAGCCGGAAGCGCCGTTTTGGTAAGGCCTGTGGTCATAGCCAACGATCACATGGGGAGGATAAGGTAAGGGAGGGTCTGCGCTAGTCCCTATAGAAATTTATGGATTCTTTCCATCGAAGAAAAGACAAAAAGAAAAATAAAAATCTTAGTTGCTGTAGTGGGTGTGTGACAAATTGGTATCAGAGCATGGTTACAACACTTGGTCCTTTTTGGGCTCATGAATGCATTGCGCAAAAATTCCATTTGAAGTACTCTTAAAAAGAGTAACCCTCTACCTTAACCCCCTTTATCAAAAGCTGAAGTTAAGAATGAAAATTTCCTATTGTGTGTATGCATTTGAAAAACATGAATTATGTGCTGATTGTGAATGAAAATAATGTTGACTAACAACAAGTGTTTTTCTTGTACAACAAGTGGACGATCAATCATGGGAAACTGCATACGCATAGAATGGTGACACACAACAAAGTGGTAGATGGCTCCCACAATAGAGACGAATATTCTGATGAAAGAAGAGCGGTAGAGACCCCTCCAAATCTAGCTGAGACTGTGAGGAGCCTCATGGTCGAACTACAGAGCTGCAAGGCTGACAACGAGAGGTTGATAAAAGAGAAAGAGAATAAAATGAAGATTAATGTAGTCTTGTTGCAGAGCTTATCTAACATACAAAGACAATTGCAGCATGGACCTAACACCAGTCACGCGGACCAACGACAGACAAAGAGAAGTTGAATCCCACCTGGGATACAGAAACATGGTGCTTTAAGTGGCCACACTGGGAGGAGAACCTTGAGAAAGGTCCACCCTAGAGATAAGGGACAAGCGTCGAATGATTCCTTTGGAAAGGAAACTGGTGACTTGGAGGGATCTTCTAGTAGCATAACTAGTTCTTATTCCCCAAGAAAACGGAAGAAGTGAAACCATTCCAAAAATCATAATCTCAAAGAATTCAAGAAGGCCAAAGCACCCTCTTTTGACGGTGAAATAAAGAAGGGAGAGGAAGCGGAGGCCTGGCTGCTTGGACTAAAGAACTATTTCAGAGTCCATGACTTCTCAGAAAACTTGAAGGCCCGAGTAGCCACTTTCAACCTGAATGGGAAGGCTTCCATTTGGTGGGAAGACCTTAAGAACGTAAAGGGGATTCACGAAGAGGACCTATATTGGGAATGGTTTGAGAAATAATTCAACAAGAAGTATCTGTCGGAAAAGTATTTTGATGAAAAGACTAAAGAATTCTATGAACTCAAGTTGGGACAACACACCATAGAGGAATATGTCAGCATATTCCTCGAGTTCCTGAGGTACGTACCCTATATAAAAGCATAAAAGGAAAAGGTGCAATAATTCATTAGTGGACTACCTAAGGACTATCAGAATAGGATTGAGTTCGATGAGCCCAAGACCCTAGAAGACACTATCCGAAAGGTAAGATATTGTTATGAACGGCTTGGGCATTGGACAAAACCTCGTGAAGGTTGGAAGCAGAAGAATAGTTTGGGATTCCAGAAAAAGGGGTTTAAATCCCCAAGACTTAAAAACTATAAAAAGGACTCAAGGATGAGCTTCCCAACCCAAAGTGTACACCAGTAGAATTTTTCCCTCCCAGAGCGGAAATAAACCTTTTGGATCTACCCCAGGAAAGATTGATAACCCAAAGAAAGAACCCTTAAAATGTTGGGGTTGTGGAGAAGAAAATCTACTGAGGGACTGCCCGCACCTACAACAGAACAGTCGGAGAATTTACAATCAAGAAGCTACCACCATCAATGGCATGGCTAGGAGCGTGCTGCAAATTTATGTAGCCTCAGATAATAAACAAGCTGACCACCAAGCTTCAGTGGTGGAGATGAAAGGTATGATCACCAACCATCTAGTGTCTATTCTAATTGACCCTGGTTCAAATTTGATTTATATAACCCCTAAGGCTATTGATAAGTGTAAATTACAACCACATAAACATGCCAACCCATGGTTGGTACAGTTAGCCACCGTCACCAAAAGAAAGGTAATGGAGTTCATAACATCTTTCCAATTCACTATGGGTGAATTCCCCACCCAAGCAACCCTTAACATATTACCCCTAAGATCATATGACTTGTTGATTGGTATGGACTGGCTAGCCACATATAAAGCCAGACTAGAATGTTACCATAAAACCTTAGAATGTGTAAGTAAAGAAGGAAGAAGGATAAACCTTCAAGGGATCCAAAAACCTGTCTCGGTGAGACGAATATCAACTCTTCAAATGAGAAAGTATTATAGAAAGGGATGTCAACTATATGCGATACAGGTGTTGGAATCAGTTGAAGATGAAAAACCAAGCCTCGAAGACCACCCCACACTAAGAGAATATAGAGATGTATTTCTGGAAGAGGTACCAAGCCTACCTCGAAGAAGGGACATTGACTTCTCGATAGAACTTGCACCAGGAGCGGTGCCAGTGTCTAGGACACCCTACAGGATGAGCACACCCGAGCTAGTTGATCTTAAATTACAACTAAGAGAAATGATAGACAAAGGCTATATTCAGCCAAGCGTGTCTCCATGGGGAGCACCAGTCTTGTTTGTGAAAAAGAAAGATGGTACCCTCCGATTGTGCATAGATTATAGACAACTCAATAAGGTAACCATAAAGAACAAGTACCCCTTACCCAGGATCGATGACCTGTTTGATAAATTGGGAGGTTCTTCCATCTTCTCAAAGATTGAATTGAGATATGGATACCATCAAGTCTAAATCAAGGGTGAATACATCCACAAAACTGCCTTCAGGACAAGATATGGTCACTATGAGTTTGTGATAGTACCATTTGGATTGACCAATGCCCCTGCCACTTTTATGTGCTTGATGAACAATTTGCTCAGCAAATTCCTAGAAAAACATGTACTAGTTTTTATTGACAATATAGTAATTTACTCCAAGGATAGAGAGGAACATGAGGAACATCTTAGACTTGTTCTTCAAGTGCTAAGAGAACATCAGCTCTATGCCAAATATAGCAAGTGCGACTTTTTTCAGAAGCAAATACATTACTTGGGCCATGTCATATCTAAAGAAGGAGTAGCAGTAGACCCTAACACGATCAATTCTATCATGGAATGGTCTACCCCAAGGGGAATTTCAGATATCAGATCATTTATGGGCTTATAAAGATACTATAGGAGGTTTATAAAAGGATTCTCCAATATTGGTTGTCCAATCACTACCTTCCAGAAGAAGGGAGTTAAATTCCTTTGAACCCCAAAATGCGAAGAAAGGTTTTAGTCCCTAAAACATCTACTGACCCACACACTCGTGTTGAAGATTGCTGATCCCGAAGATGACTTCCTAGTGTGCACATATGCCTGCAAGGAAGGGATCAGAGGAGTCCTTATGCAATAAGGAAGTGTGGTCTGTTATGAATCCCAAAAATTGAATGAGCACGAAGTCAACTATGTGACCCATGATCTAGAGCTGGCCGCCATAGTGCATGCCTTAAAAATGTGGAGGCATTACCTCCTGGGAAGTAAATTTGTACTTATGACATACCACTATGGATTGTGATATCTATTTGACCAACCAAAGCTCAATGCCAGACAAGCTAGGTGGATGGACCTCCTTAGTGAATTTGATTTTGAAATCAAACATGTTAAAGGAAAGGAAAATAAGGTGGCCGATGCCCTTAGCAGAATTATGAAAACAATTCACCTAGCAGCGGTGAGCACCTGTAAGACCAATGTCAAAGAAACAGTCAGGAATGCACAGGAAATAGACACATTCTTCCAGACCGTGACCTCTTACCTGGAGCAAGAACCCACATGGATAAATTATGAAGGATACCAGATGATAGATGGAGGTCTGCTAACTTACATAAACCGATTGTATATTCCAGATTGTGACGACTTGAAGAGGTTCATAATGGATGAACTACATAAAATACCATATACTGGTCATCTAGGATACCAGAAGATGATCACGGCCACTAGGAAACAATTCTATTGGCCTGGGTTAAAGAAAGACATAGATAACTATTTAGCTAAGTGCCTAGAATTCCAACACTTTAAAGCAGAACACCGACACCCAGTAGGATTATTACAACCTCTACCAATCTTGGAATGGAAATGGGAAACCATTTCCATGGACTTCATCATTGGATTACCAACATCGACCAAACAAAATGATGCCATCATGGTAGTGGTGGATAAATTGAGCAAGTCTGCCCATTTTATCCCCGTCAAATCGACTTGCAAGGTAATTGATATTGCCAGCATATTCATGAAGGAGGTATTCAGACTACATGGTATGCCTAAAGAGATCATGTCTGATAGAGACACGGAATTTACTTCCAACTTTTGGAAATCCTTGATGGCTGTTCTGGAGACCAAATTATTGTTTAGCACAACCTATCATCCTCAAACCGATGGACAGTTGGAAAGAGTGAACCAAATATTATAAGACATGCTAATAATTCATGTAATGCATCAACCTAAAAAGTGGGAATATTACATGCCACTGGTGGAATTTGCCTACAATAACAGCTACCAAGAATCCCTTAAGATGAGTCCTTTCAAAGTCCTCTATGGTAGACCATGCAACACTCCAGTCAGTTGGAGTAACCCAGTAAACAAAATTACTATCAGACCCAACATGTTGAAACAAATGGAACAACAAGTGATTCAGATAAAACAAAACCTAAAGGTCGCTCAAAACTGACAGAAAAGTTATGCCGACCAAAAGAGAACTCCAAGAGAATTCAAGATGGGGGACCACGTATATCTCAGAGTTAGGCCCTGGAAGAGGTCCCTGAGGATGGGAGCTTGTGCCAAGTTGGCACCTCAATATTGTGGACCATTTGAAGTTCTAGATAGAGTGGGACCTGTAGCCTATAGGCTAGCACTTCCTCCCACAGTAAAAGAACATAATGTTTTCCATGTTTCATTATTGAAGAAATATGTACACGATTCTAATCAAATAATTGACTGGTCTGTGATCCAAGTGGAACTGGAGGGAGAATTCTTGCCAGAACCTCAATGCATATTGGACAGAAAGGAAACCCCACTCAGGAACTGAACC
>JASDQU010103695.1:52497-64911 GCA_032191745.1 Picea mariana
ATGGACAGTTGGAAAGAGTGAACCAAATATTATAAGACATGCTAATAATTCATGTAATGCATCAACCTAAAAAGTGGGAATATTACATGCCACTGGTGGAATTTGCCTACAATAACAGCTACCAAGAATCCCTTAAGATGAGTCCTTTCAAAGTCCTCTATGGTAGACCATGCAACACTCCAGTCAGTTGGAGTAACCCAGTAAACAAAATTACTATCAGACCCAACATGTTGAAACAAATGGAACAACAAGTGATTCAGATAAAACAAAACCTAAAGGTCGCTCAAAACTGACAGAAAAGTTATGCCGACCAAAAGAGAACTCCAAGAGAATTCAAGATGGGGGACCACGTATATCTCAGAGTTAGGCCCTGGAAGAGGTCCCTGAGGATGGGAGCTTGTGCCAAGTTGGCACCTCAATATTGTGGACCATTTGAAGTTCTAGATAGAGTGGGACCTGTAGCCTATAGGCTAGCACTTCCTCCCACAGTAAAAGAACATAATGTTTTCCATGTTTCATTATTGAAGAAATATGTACACGATTCTAATCAAATAATTGACTGGTCTGTGATCCAAGTGGAACTGGAGGGAGAATTCTTGCCAGAACCTCAATGCATATTGGACAGAAAGGAAACCCCACTCAGGAACTGAACCNAGCACTTCCTCCCACAGTAAAAGAACATAATGTTTTCCATGTTTCATTATTGAAGAAATATGTACACGATTCTAATCAAATAATTGACTGGTCTGTGATCCAGGTGGAACTGGAGGGAGAATTCTTGCCAGAACCTCAATGCATATTAGACAGAAAGGAAACCCCACTCAGGAACTGAACCATTGCATAGGTCAAGGTGCAGTGGAAACATTTTGGCCCAGATGAGGCTACATGGGAAATGGAAGATGCCATGAAACAAGCATATCCAATTTTGTTTACTTCTATACATACACTTCATATTGATAGATAGAACATTGAGGATGATGTTCCTTTAAGGGGGAGGGAATTTTAACACCCTGTTTCCCCCAGTCTGTGAAAATAACTATATTGGCCAAGAACTATGGCAAACTCAAAGATGTGAATGTTTGATTTGACGGACCTTTGTATAAAAGGTCGATGAATGTAAATTATGTTATGATTATGTGTTGCATGGATACTGGGAGTGGGATGTGCTAAAAGAGACCACGATGGCTAATGAGAGGTGGTGGAAGGGCCCTGGAATGGTTTTGTTAACTTCCACCGAGGCAGCACCGTACTGGTTTTTACTTGCTCAAAGATCAAAGTAGTTCTCTGACCCTAGAATGAATTTCCCATCAGATTGGTAGATGGGGAGGCTCCTCAAGAGTTAATGAGGGGATGGGGGTGAATTTCCCATCTGTAACAGCTCCCATACCTGACCACGGATGGGGAAATTCACGCCACACACAATCTTGCAGAGAAAAGGCAAGAGAGGAAGTGTGGTAAGAGAGGGAGAGAAGGGAACACGCGTGACGGGGATCATAGAGGAAAACTGGAGAAACTTTGGAAACACAGGGAGTTATGAATAGAGGAGAAGGAGAGTAACCTTCGCCCTTGACTTTTGTTGAGCTAGAAGTAGAAAGCTAAACCTCAAGCATCGTGGTATAGCTCAGGGGTGGCTAGTGGTAAATCCATTTGGAGTCACTGAGCCTACGGTTGGGTGGAAATGAGCACTCCTCTCAGCAGTTGAGTCACACCTAGTGTTTCTGATAAGTGTTTATATCTTGTATCTTGAATTGAATATCCTGGATGCATGCTCATGTTTATACGCTCATAAATGGTTTCTGTATAGAAGTGTTTGCCTTGTGTTTTGATCGGAAATAATGGATGCATGTTTATACACATATGACCATAATCGGTTTAGGTTTAGAATGAATAAGTTCAGAATATGAGTCCATTTAGATTTGTTCCATCTACTTGACTCGTGCAATGTCCCGGTTTGATTTCCCGAAGGCACCCCCTCCCAGGAAGTTCCCTCGCATTCCAGAGCCGGAGTAAATTCCTTGAAAGGACTACCGTTATAGTAAGCCCACGATTTTAGTTTACCCTCACGGAGTTCATGGCTCGGTGAATTAGGAAGGCTTTTCAGTCAGGTCACCAAGCCTAGGGATGATTACCCAAGAACCCTCTAAAGGATCATGTGATCGGAGTCTAGATACCTTGCACAAGAAAGAGTAGGTCTCTCAGGTTTCGGCGTTTCAACACCCGAGAAACCAAAGGGAAAGACCCGTCGTCTTTTCCATTTGTGAAATTCTGGTATGCGAAACCCTGAATCGGTTTAAGTGTGAATGGGTTTCTGTGTTTCGGCACCCGGGAAACCAAAGGGTAAGATCCCTCATCTTTTCCAGTCACGAAATCCCGGTATGCGAAACCCCGAATCGGTTTAAGTGTGAATGGGTTTCAACATTTCGGCACCCAGGAAACCAAAGGGAAAGACCCCTCATCTTTGCCGGTCGCAAAATCCTGGTATGAAAAACCATGAATCGGTTTAAGTGTGAATGGGTTTCAACGTTTCGACACCCAGGAAACTAAAGGGCAAGACTCCTCAGCTTCGCCAGTCGCAAAATCCCAATATGCGAAACCCCGAATCGGTTTAAGTGTGAATGGGTTTTGGCATTCCGGCACCTAGGAAACCAAAGGGCAAGACCCCTCATCTTTTCCAGTCATGAAATCCTGGTATGCGAAACCCCGAATCGGTTTAAGTGTGAATGGGTTTTGGTGTTTCAGCACCCGGGAAACCCAAGGGCAAGACCCCCACCTTTGCCAATCGTGAAGTCCCTGGTATGCGAAACCCCGAATTGATTTAAGGTTGAATGGGTTTCGTCATTTTGGCACCTGGGAAACCAAAGGGAAAGGCCCCTCATCTTCGCAAGTTGCGAAATCCAGGTACGCGAAACCCTGATGTGCTCTGTGGATAAGCCCTAGGTCATAGGACAGGGTCTTGTGGTAGGAAGGAGGAGTCCCGAAAGAATCTGGACCAACCATTTGTAGGGACGTGGGGAAAAGATCTAAAGCCACTGGGATTCTGGAAATCAGTTTAATAGGAGTGGAAACCTTGCTAGAAATACTGAAGGATAGAATGTCGGGATTTAAATCTAGGCCATTGATCAAGCCGACAATCTGGATCGTAGATCCGGATGATACCAGGCTTTCGAGTCCCGGGGATTTAAAAGGGAAAGGAGGAAAGCTTGCATCATAATTCCCAAGATCATGAAAACCCCGAAATCATTTAGCGGATTATTACCAGGTCATAGGATCGGTCATATGACAAGTGACCCAAGGGAGGAGATAAGAATATGTTAGATCCTTTTGGGTTTTGACATTTCGAAAGGCAGGGAATAGGGGAACGCTTGCATCACGATTCCTGAAATCGCGAAAGCCGGAAGCGTTGTTTCGGTAAGGCCTGTGGTCATAGCCAACGATCACATGGGGAGGATAAGGGAAGGGAGGGTTTGTGCTAGGCCCTATATAAATTTGGGTAGTCTGTCCTTCGAAGAAAAGACAAAAAGAAAAAGAAAAATCTTAGTTGCCGTAGTGGGTGTGTGACACCCTCACTCCATACTTAAACTTTTTTTTTCAAGTTTTCGGACTCGCGGACACCCACTCTCCCTTGCACCCTCACACTCCCTCGCCCAACAACTCGCTGGCTACAAAATACCCCCCTTTACCTCACCGTACGTCACCCTTTTTCCTCTACCACCTACATTTCCCACTCCCTAGCTCCGCCACCATGATGGCACGTGGAAATTTATGAGAGATGGCACATGGTAGCTTACCAATGGAAACACATGACATGTTTTTATTGGTTACACATGGAGATTACTATCCTATCATAGGATGCCACATGGAAATACATGAATGACTGATTCATAAGTGACTGGGCATGAGGTGTAGGCTGATTACTTATCTAAAATGTTATTATTTAATTGATTTTCTAAGGGGAGGTCAAACTCTCCTAAGCCCCATAGTCTTATTTCTTCACATTTCTTACTAAGTGTGTATTACACTTGGTATTTTATATATTTTAATACTTCAAGTATCCCATGGATGTGGAATAATATATATGAATAGAAGGTCGAAATTACTAAAGGAAGAACACAATTTAATCAAAGGTTTGTATTTTCCCAAGACATCATATCGACGATGGCTAGGTCACAAACTTCTAAAGACCATAACTTGAGCTCCAAGGGACAGAATCATGCAAAATGTATGCCATTGGAAATATATTTTGACGAATAATATGTTGGTACAAGTTATAAGGGATGAAATTTTCTACATTGTTCCCAAAAATTGAAATATCAATCAGATTCATTTTTAATGGGTCTTCATGACAACTCAACTTCATGAGCTCATATCTTGAGATCCAAGCGACGGATTTGGAAGAAATTTATATCGTTGGAAAGTTAAGATGATGAATATCACATATAAAGTAATTTTCATAATTTTGTTATCACTTACATAAATTTAAAACACAGTCTTCTTTTAAATGGAAATTAATTAAATTTTGAAAATAAAAGTTTAATTAAAAACTTTTATTAAAAAATGAAAATCGACCCATATGAAAAATGCAGATATTAATGATGTGAGTTCCTTAATTAGGGTCAATTTTCTATAGCTAAAAATATTTTGGTGGATATTTTTCTCCTCCCCACCCAGGTTCGAGTCTCATCTATGCGACATGCTTCTCTTTGTGAGCCAAATATTCTCAAAATACTTGACACTCCTATATTCTCCAGATTTCACGGGGGATTATTGGGGACGTAGTGAGATTCGTGCCATGAACCACAAGGAAAAAAAAGGCTCATTAATGAATATTTAATAAGGCATTAATTACATAGAATATTCCAAGAAGAAAAGTGTACATGGAACTTTAGAAAGGTAAAAACCCTGACTACTCAAGTAGTTTGAAAAATTGATTTTGAAAGAGAAGAAGTGCTTCATCGAGGGTTCCAAAATATGAATTTTCAAAGGGGAAGGGGAAAAGAAGAATAAAAATAAGAAGAAGGTACAACCATGAATATACATCCAAGCTTCTGATCAACGAAAATAAATCTCCATCTTCTCCAATTTTTCTCTTCTTCTACGCCATTCTTATAGCTGTATGCTTCAATCTCTGAATTGGGCACAAGGCTGAGTTCTTGAGTGTTCTTCTTGTATTATTAAAAATACTTTTCTTGTATGATCATGGAGTATTTACAGCCATATACATGACTATCATATATTTTTGCAATGAAAAACATCTTTCATTAATAAAACTCCACAAAAAATACTTCGGGGTTGATTTTGATTGTATCTTGTATCTTTGAGTCTTAAGTATGGGATATTTGAAATGGATCTATAAAATTATCTTTTGATCTTAATAGTAGTACTCTTTTAAAATTCTTTGATATGATCAAAATATTCTCTCCTATTTCTTGCGAAGAAGATATGCATGCATTTGTATGTGATTAAGAAGATTATGTATGTGATGTTGATCACAAAGAAATTATGATGTTGAAGCCCTCCTTCAATATTTTCTGTTGTTAGAATACTTCTTGCTGCACATAAATATCAGATCAAGTTATTGAAGAACAATTTTATTGGATACATATGAGAAACACAGATCTAGGGTTTTCTTCCTAAGCATTCTCCTAATCCAATATATTCAAGATATATCTTTTATCCAAAGAGGAGTGCCACCTCTCTAAAAATGCAGGGGGATTCATATCCTCGTGAGGTTGCCATTTCAGTCTTGACATATTCAAATTTCAACAAGTATATATCGCCCAGAAAATCGACTGTGAATCTGGTCAGGTTACAAGAGGAAGCAAAGTTTGAGCTCGTGGAGCCAAAAATCCCACCAAGTGTAATCATTGAAGAATATATGTTAGGTGCACTAGCGAATATGAAGTTTCAATATCACGACCTATCAGATGAGAATAATTTCCTGAAGTTAGTGCCGAAGAAATTTTTGAGGAAAATCATTTTCCCAGAGACATCATTTATCCTAGTTGAGCCACAGGCTTGGGAAACAGGGTTGGAGAAATCATGGATTTTGAGCTTTTTAGAGATCACACACTTTGGTAGGAGCACCAAGATCAACACATGTGTTAATATGTTGTTAATTTGCATCCATGGAGGATACCTATGGCTGGGCATAGACATTTCCATACATACATAGTTGAAAGTGTGAATAACAAGGTTGCCAATGGCAGGGGAGGACCCATTACCACTTTTTACAGATAATTCGAATGAGAAATATTTTTTAGAGACAATGAAAGAGAAGTTTGATGCATTTAGAGGAGATCGTGGGATCGATGTAGTGAGTATCAATTATGAGTTCATCAATTTTGCGATGCAAGTGTTGGATTGCAACTTTCTAAGGAAGTGTTGCGAGGATTAAGTGCCAACAGGTGCAATAGTAGCAATGGAGAAGTGTGTAGAAGGCATACAAATGAATTGGGTGACATTCCTATTAAATCAATTTTTGATAGATTGCAAAGAGGCACAAGACAAGGGAACACAATTCCACTATGCATGGTTGTTAATATTGATATAATTAGTGGCTTGGAAGGAGCCAAAAGACACGTAATTTTTTTCAACTATGAACAAACCATGTTTGGCAATGAGATATGTGAACTTGTGGAATATTTCACACAAGGAGAGACAATTGGATAACACCATCACATTTTACATCTATAAGGATGTAATTCGATAATGCATTCAAGATACACCATGCATATTACCACATGTGGTAGAAGAATACAATGAAGTTGCATGTTTTAGGGAATAAAACCATCATATGTACATTCAAATGAAGAGGGACCCAACTTAGGAATGAATGACCATGAGATACAGGGCGACTGAAGAAGAAATGGAACATATCATGAAAGATTGGGACACTGAGTGGAAGATCCCAATGATAGAAATAGAGCAACCAAAGACTCAACACCCAAAATTAGAATAATTAAGAGATGAAGTGATGAATAAGGACTAAGAAACCAAGGAAATAACATAGGTAACACACAAAAGAATATAACACAGCTAGGAGAGAAGAGGAAATATGTGAGGGAAATGACAATTCAAACACTAAAAAACAATGACTTAGAAACGATTCATAGATCAAGTCAAGGAGTTCACTAAGAAGGATTTTGAGTGAGCAATGCAGAATAAAGAAGAAAGGCACTCATATGTGCAAACATAGATTTCTATTCTGCGACAAATTTTGGAGACAACACTGATAATGCCAGTTATAACAAAATAAAAATAATAGATGGAGGGTAAGATGAAGATCATAAGGGCACAATCGATGACATCTCACCCATTAGAAACATAAGAAGAGTGGAGAGTAATGAAGTTATCAACAACAACATTAGAGTCCCCTCTACAGAGATGCAGGAGAAAGCACACACATTAAATCATATTGAATTAGTATGGTTGCAATTGTCGATGAATGTATTAAATGGTTTGTAGATAAGAATTGTGCTCGAGATACATTTACATGCAGATTCGACGAGAATGAAATTGACCAAAGTGAAAAATGATAAGTCAACATTGCATATAGAATAGAGAAAAGTTATGATGGAGCAGGATGAGGATGAAGAAAGAGAAGCAAGGTTGAAAAACACATTACAAGAAGTGTACAAACATTTTCTACAAATACCAATGGAAGTTTATTCTCCATTGGAAGAAAAAGTGTTGAATATTAGCGAAGCCATTCAAGGATTCCACATGAATATTACCGATTTGGAAGTGTTGTAGGAAAATTCCCCTGTGGACAGGTGAATCTCCTCTTGGATTCTAGACACCTATACCAAGACAGAAAGATGCTAACATTGGACACTAATATCCCTTTGAATCTAATTACCTAATCAGAAAGAGAATGAGAAGGGAGAAAATGTGATGCACCTTATTTTAGTGTTTGTCCTCACTGCTCCAATTTGATCTTGATCCCCGAGCTCCTTGGCACCGTTCGACACCTGCAATGAAATGGACAATAACAAGACGAAGAACTCCTACTCTACTCTATAAGATTAGTCTAATAAAATCCATCTATAATAGAAAACATATGTGAAGATACACAGATTAGAAGGGAATAGGCCAAGCATATATTAATGAGAGCTCAAAAGAGATACTTATAAACTATAGATGAATTTGCAACAGCTTGTCCAAGTCCTCCTCATCCATCCATTTCACAGAGATCCCGAAATCATAGGTTTGATATCGTAAATATTTCTCCCAAGACCATAGGTTTTATACCTCAAATTTGCTTCCTCCATCTCCATGGAAATCCCTCATTATATAGGATTTGGAGGCTCAACCACCATGGAAAGGATCACTCATGAGATCCACTAAAAAGGGATCTGTAAGATATTTAGGGAGAAAATATCTCTTAAGGATTTTAGGGAGGAAATATCTCTCAAGGATTTTAAGGAGGAAATATTTCAACCATCCATGAGATCCTCCACCTTCCCTACAAAATAGGAAACCAAATGTGAGGTGTATTCTCATACTTAATTAATTTATTTTTCATGAATATTAATAATAATTCATGTTCACTTGATTCTCACATTTAATTAATTTATTTTTCATGAATGTTAATAATAATTCACGTGCACTTGGTATTTTGGCCTTCATGTAATATATCCCTCGTCCACATTGACTAGGGATTGTGACATAGGTTATTCCATGGTGTAAAGGTGTATGAGACACTTATATGAAACTTATGACACTTAGGGAGAGGTACCTAGGTATGAAACTTTCATGTGTAACAGGAAGCAAGATAGACACCGAGCACTCCACTAGAGTAAATAGAGAAAAGTGTGAATACGATGAAAAAAATCACAGAAAACATCAGAAGTATGGAAGTAGAGTGTGCCAAGCTATATGACGAAAGCACAAAAGTATGGACTCATTTGAAACAAGACATGGAGCTACAGGAATTTGGGTATAAGATAAAATTGTGCAGGAGAAGGAACATATGTTTAAGGAAGTGAAGAGCACCTTATCACCAATAGAAAAGATGGAAGCAGTAAAAAAAAATAGAAAATTATACTCAGAGATGAACCAGATGAGGGAAGAGAAGCATCCTCTCTCACAGAAGATCGAAACACTGCATGAGGAAGAAAAAAGGTGACATCAGAACTAACAGTTATACAAGGCATGGTAAAGCAGGCAGTACAATATAGTGCATAAAAGTTGAAGACCCATATTACTGTAGAGACGACTGAGGGAATTTCAAAACATGAAACAAAATCTAGGGAAAAGATCACAACTACAAGGGAAACGTTTCAAAATTTCATGGATACTTGGAAGAAATCTTGAAGTGGCTTAGGATGAGCCACAAGTGAGTGTTGGGAGCCTATTGGAGTAGGCCACTTTGGGAGTCGTGTAGGAGAAAACCACATGACAATTTGGCTAAGGATCAACACGTGAAAAGGAAAGAAATATAGTTAGTTCATTTTAAAGAGTAAATGCATGCAGAAGACATAAATTAGTTAGAAGTAGTTAGACCTTTCGGTCCATTTTGTAGTGGGCTAAGCCCTAATATCAATATGGGTTTTTGGTAGAAACTAGCAATGAAGTGGTTTAAGTAGTTTATCTAGTAGTGAATATCATGAGCTAAGTGTGCACTGTATGAGACAACCACTAGGGAATTTTGGGTATAATAGATGTATCTTATTTGAGCATAGTGCACACATGTTGTGAGGATTGAATATAAATGAATAATATGTTGGAATACTGAAGGGGGGGGTGTGAATCAATATGAACACTTTATTACTTTTAACCAGAATATATAATCTTTAACTTTATTAGTAGTGTTCAAAAATTTATCATTAAAATCCAATATATCAGTCGTATAAATCAATGGTGCATAGTAAACAATCAGAGAAACACAATACATCATAATTTATGCAGAAACCCAAATGGGAGAAAACCACAAAAAATGTTTTCTTATGTGTCAAGATTACATTCATAGGAAGCACCAACTTCCAAATTCTCCATATCCAACTATAAGGAGGCTCCAACCCCCTATTTATAGGATCCAACATTAAGGAAGCTACAACTCCCTGATTTATGAGATACAATTGGAAAGAGGCTCCAACCCCCTAGTTTACAGGATCAAACCTGAAGGAAGCTTCAACTCCTTGAGTTCTTCGACACCAACCAGAAGGAGGCTAAAACCCCCTTTCCTTTCCCCATCTAGCCACCCTAAAATATAAATGTAGACCAACCTGTCACTACCACAATCAGTGCCACTACCGTTGATACTGAACCATCAATTTGTTACTACCAACCTATCATCATCACTGTCACTACCACTATCACTGCCACTCTTTCATCACGAACCATATCCACTCACAACTACATGAAACTCATGCCACGATCATGAATATCATATCTCAAACCATATTCCCAACATCACCACAACCTACCTCTAGTCATGTACCAATATAACCAACAAGTGCCTCTAACAATGCACCATATCATCATCAAGACATGTGCCTCAAGAATGTGCCAAACCATCCATAAAACCATGAACCATAACATCACTAATATGTGTCTCATCATGTACTAACATCACTAAACATGTACCATAACCTCATCAATATATGCATCTAAACCATGTACTAAACATGTGCCAACGTCCATAAGCTATGTACCTAAAACATGTTTCATATCACTCATGATATGCCTCAATCATATACCAAAAGATATCCCATAAACCATGCACCATAACATCAACAAAATATACCTCAAAATGTACCATACCATCACCAAGATATAACCTTCAAAACATGCATATAAACATACATTTAATCCTATAGAAACGTTACTGCATCATCATACCTTGTTGCAACCTAGAACAAGCATACCCTTTACTTTGCCTCATCTTCGCTATCTCATATTCACCAATAGAAAATGTGTTCACTAGATATATATGCAATGAACTTGTGTGTGTGAATGAGAGACTCTTGATGTGTATTTATACTCTTCAATGTAACTTCTTGTAAACCACTTTACCCTTAATTAATTTCTTGTTGTAACCACTTTACCCTTAATTAATTTTTTGTTACAATTGTTTTACTCTTTCACCGTTTTACCCTTTTTCCTAATTTTGGGGTAATAATTGCTTTACCCCTTTTCCTAATTTTAGGGTCATAATTGTTTTACCTTTTTTAAAAAAAATTAGGGTCATAACGTTTTTACCCTTTTTCCTAACTTTAGGGTCATAACTATTTTACCCTTTTCCCTCATTTTAGGGTTATAATTGTTTTAACATTTTTCTTAATTTTAGGCTCAACCTGTACTTTCTTTTTACAACCACTTTTCCCTTAATTAATGACTTTGTATCTGTTCAGGGATTCTTAACAATTCTTCGGGGCTTCYAACTTCATGAGTCCATAACTACTCAACCATGAGGAACCACATGGCGTACCACCTACCATTGAAAAAAAATGAGAGAAATATCCATCCATGAGTATGTTACCTGGATTTATGTTGCCCTTCATGTTCAAATTCCTCAAACAACTTTTTTTTCCATAGCCACACCTTMGGGGCTTCTTGTAGAATTCATCAATTACACCCGTCTCTTGTAATTCTTCTAGGGATGAAATCAATCAACTTACTAAAAATATCGACCATACAAATGACAACCAACTATCCAATGATTGCATCCACATCTYTAGGGCTTCCAGACTTCTCCAAGGGTTGACTTGATCATATCTCTGGGTCCTCCAAACTTCTCGAAGGGTTGACATCAATGAAAACCAACTGTCCAAACCAACTATCCAAAAATATCCCCCTTTGGCATTGATGGCAACACTAATGGCATGCATTGATGGAAACACTCATGCTCATGCTCCTCTTGTGACCATCACTTCCTCTGTCTCAATACCATTTCTCTTATCTCTCCCCCTTTGAGATCAATGGAAAATGGTATCTCACTTTAGGGTTGCTCCCCTTGTCTTCATGCTTCTGATATTTCTCTCTTTCTCCATGTATCTATTCTTTTTCTCCATATTCATGCCTTTTTTCTTTTCTCTCTGATGACATTATGGGAAGAAGAGTAAATCCCCCTATCTTAATGTCTCCCCATATATGCATGCTATTGATCTTTCTTTCTATATCTCTTTCTTTGATGATTTCTCTTCCCTTGAATTCTCTGCAAAATGTCGTGTATATCAATGTAGGGCTTCCTATATCTACTTCCTTTTATCTCTCATAGATCTTCTTATCCATTGGTTCTTCCTCATGTAATTCACTAACATATATCAAAAGTATTCAAAGAAACTTCAAGTATTCAAGATTTATCATTAATGACCATTCCATTCAACAATATCTTCCTCTGGCAATGTAGCTTCCGCTGACGATTTCTATTTCCTTGTTCTTCTATGCCTTCCACTGCTTGTCTTTCTATGA
>JASDQU010103695.1:65119-79405 GCA_032191745.1 Picea mariana
CCATAGTCTTATTTCTTCACATTTCTTACTAAGTGTGTATTACACTTGGTATTTTATATATTTTAATACTTCAAGTATCCCATGGATGTGGAATAATATATATGAATAGAAGGTCGAAATTACTAAAGGAAGAACACAATTTAATCAAAGGTTTGTATTTTCCCAAGACATCATATCGACGATGGCTAGGTCACAAACTTCTAAAGACCATAACTTGAGCTCCAAGGGACAGAATCATGCAAAATGTATGCCATTGGAAATATATTTTGACGAATAATATGTTGGTACAAGTTATAAGGGATGAAATTTTCTACATTGTTCCCAAAAATTGAAATATCAATCAGATTCATTTTTAATGGGTCTTCATGACAACTCAACTTCATGAGCTCATATCTTGAGATCCAAGCGACGGATTTGGAAGAAATTTATATCGTTGGAAAGTTAAGATGATGAATATCACATATAAAGTAATTTTCATAATTTTGTTATCACTTACATAAATTTAAAACACAGTCTTCTTTTAAATGGAAATTAATTAAATTTTGAAAATAAAAGTTTAATTAAAAACTTTTATTAAAAAATGAAAATCGACCCATATGAAAAATGCAGATATTAATGATGTGAGTTCCTTAATTAGGGTCAATTTTCTATAGCTAAAAATATTTTGGTGGATATTTTTCTCCTCCCCACCCAGGTTCGAGTCTCATCTATGCGACATGCTTCTCTTTGTGAGCCAAATATTCTCAAAATACTTGACACTCCTATATTCTCCAGATTTCACGGGGGATTATTGGGGACGTAGTGAGATTCGTGCCATGAACCACAAGGAAAAAAAAGGCTCATTAATGAATATTTAATAAGGCATTAATTACATAGAATATTCCAAGAAGAAAAGTGTACATGGAACTTTAGAAAGGTAAAAACCCTGACTACTCAAGTAGTTTGAAAAATTGATTTTGAAAGAGAAGAAGTGCTTCATCGAGGGTTCCAAAATATGAATTTTCAAAGGGGAAGGGGAAAAGAAGAATAAAAATAAGAAGAAGGTACAACCATGAATATACATCCAAGCTTCTGATCAACGAAAATAAATCTCCATCTTCTCCAATTTTTCTCTTCTTCTACGCCATTCTTATAGCTGTATGCTTCAATCTCTGAATTGGGCACAAGGCTGAGTTCTTGAGTGTTCTTCTTGTATTATTAAAAATACTTTTCTTGTATGATCATGGAGTATTTACAGCCATATACATGACTATCATATATTTTTGCAATGAAAAACATCTTTCATTAATAAAACTCCACAAAAAATACTTCGGGGTTGATTTTGATTGTATCTTGTATCTTTGAGTCTTAAGTATGGGATATTTGAAATGGATCTATAAAATTATCTTTTGATCTTAATAGTAGTACTCTTTTAAAATTCTTTGATATGATCAAAATATTCTCTCCTATTTCTTGCGAAGAAGATATGCATGCATTTGTATGTGATTAAGAAGATTATGTATGTGATGTTGATCACAAAGAAATTATGATGTTGAAGCCCTCCTTCAATATTTTCTGTTGTTAGAATACTTCTTGCTGCACATAAATATCAGATCAAGTTATTGAAGAACAATTTTATTGGATACATATGAGAAACACAGATCTAGGGTTTTCTTCCTAAGCATTCTCCTAATCCAATATATTCAAGATATATCTTTTATCCAAAGAGGAGTGCCACCTCTCTAAAAATGCAGGGGGATTCATATCCTCGTGAGGTTGCCATTTCAGTCTTGACATATTCAAATTTCAACAAGTATATATCGCCCAGAAAATCGACTGTGAATCTGGTCAGGTTACAAGAGGAAGCAAAGTTTGAGCTCGTGGAGCCAAAAATCCCACCAAGTGTAATCATTGAAGAATATATGTTAGGTGCACTAGCGAATATGAAGTTTCAATATCACGACCTATCAGATGAGAATAATTTCCTGAAGTTAGTGCCGAAGAAATTTTTGAGGAAAATCATTTTCCCAGAGACATCATTTATCCTAGTTGAGCCACAGGCTTGGGAAACAGGGTTGGAGAAATCATGGATTTTGAGCTTTTTAGAGATCACACACTTTGGTAGGAGCACCAAGATCAACACATGTGTTAATATGTTGTTAATTTGCATCCATGGAGGATACCTATGGCTGGGCATAGACATTTCCATACATACATAGTTGAAAGTGTGAATAACAAGGTTGCCAATGGCAGGGGAGGACCCATTACCACTTTTTACAGATAATTCGAATGAGAAATATTTTTTAGAGACAATGAAAGAGAAGTTTGATGCATTTAGAGGAGATCGTGGGATCGATGTAGTGAGTATCAATTATGAGTTCATCAATTTTGCGATGCAAGTGTTGGATTGCAACTTTCTAAGGAAGTGTTGCGAGGATTAAGTGCCAACAGGTGCAATAGTAGCAATGGAGAAGTGTGTAGAAGGCATACAAATGAATTGGGTGACATTCCTATTAAATCAATTTTTGATAGATTGCAAAGAGGCACAAGACAAGGGAACACAATTCCACTATGCATGGTTGTTAATATTGATATAATTAGTGGCTTGGAAGGAGCCAAAAGACACGTAATTTTTTTCAACTATGAACAAACCATGTTTGGCAATGAGATATGTGAACTTGTGGAATATTTCACACAAGGAGAGACAATTGGATAACACCATCACATTTTACATCTATAAGGATGTAATTCGATAATGCATTCAAGATACACCATGCATATTACCACATGTGGTAGAAGAATACAATGAAGTTGCATGTTTTAGGGAATAAAACCATCATATGTACATTCAAATGAAGAGGGACCCAACTTAGGAATGAATGACCATGAGATACAGGGCGACTGAAGAAGAAATGGAACATATCATGAAAGATTGGGACACTGAGTGGAAGATCCCAATGATAGAAATAGAGCAACCAAAGACTCAACACCCAAAATTAGAATAATTAAGAGATGAAGTGATGAATAAGGACTAAGAAACCAAGGAAATAACATAGGTAACACACAAAAGAATATAACACAGCTAGGAGAGAAGAGGAAATATGTGAGGGAAATGACAATTCAAACACTAAAAAACAATGACTTAGAAACGATTCATAGATCAAGTCAAGGAGTTCACTAAGAAGGATTTTGAGTGAGCAATGCAGAATAAAGAAGAAAGGCACTCATATGTGCAAACATAGATTTCTATTCTGCGACAAATTTTGGAGACAACACTGATAATGCCAGTTATAACAAAATAAAAATAATAGATGGAGGGTAAGATGAAGATCATAAGGGCACAATCGATGACATCTCACCCATTAGAAACATAAGAAGAGTGGAGAGTAATGAAGTTATCAACAACAACATTAGAGTCCCCTCTACAGAGATGCAGGAGAAAGCACACACATTAAATCATATTGAATTAGTATGGTTGCAATTGTCGATGAATGTATTAAATGGTTTGTAGATAAGAATTGTGCTCGAGATACATTTACATGCAGATTCGACGAGAATGAAATTGACCAAAGTGAAAAATGATAAGTCAACATTGCATATAGAATAGAGAAAAGTTATGATGGAGCAGGATGAGGATGAAGAAAGAGAAGCAAGGTTGAAAAACACATTACAAGAAGTGTACAAACATTTTCTACAAATACCAATGGAAGTTTATTCTCCATTGGAAGAAAAAGTGTTGAATATTAGCGAAGCCATTCAAGGATTCCACATGAATATTACCGATTTGGAAGTGTTGTAGGAAAATTCCCCTGTGGACAGGTGAATCTCCTCTTGGATTCTAGACACCTATACCAAGACAGAAAGATGCTAACATTGGACACTAATATCCCTTTGAATCTAATTACCTAATCAGAAAGAGAATGAGAAGGGAGAAAATGTGATGCACCTTATTTTAGTGTTTGTCCTCACTGCTCCAATTTGATCTTGATCCCCGAGCTCCTTGGCACCGTTCGACACCTGCAATGAAATGGACAATAACAAGACGAAGAACTCCTACTCTACTCTATAAGATTAGTCTAATAAAATCCATCTATAATAGAAAACATATGTGAAGATACACAGATTAGAAGGGAATAGGCCAAGCATATATTAATGAGAGCTCAAAAGAGATACTTATAAACTATAGATGAATTTGCAACAGCTTGTCCAAGTCCTCCTCATCCATCCATTTCACAGAGATCCCGAAATCATAGGTTTGATATCGTAAATATTTCTCCCAAGACCATAGGTTTTATACCTCAAATTTGCTTCCTCCATCTCCATGGAAATCCCTCATTATATAGGATTTGGAGGCTCAACCACCATGGAAAGGATCACTCATGAGATCCACTAAAAAGGGATCTGTAAGATATTTAGGGAGAAAATATCTCTTAAGGATTTTAGGGAGGAAATATCTCTCAAGGATTTTAAGGAGGAAATATTTCAACCATCCATGAGATCCTCCACCTTCCCTACAAAATAGGAAACCAAATGTGAGGTGTATTCTCATACTTAATTAATTTATTTTTCATGAATATTAATAATAATTCATGTTCACTTGATTCTCACATTTAATTAATTTATTTTTCATGAATGTTAATAATAATTCACGTGCACTTGGTATTTTGGCCTTCATGTAATATATCCCTCGTCCACATTGACTAGGGATTGTGACATAGGTTATTCCATGGTGTAAAGGTGTATGAGACACTTATATGAAACTTATGACACTTAGGGAGAGGTACCTAGGTATGAAACTTTCATGTGTAACAGGAAGCAAGATAGACACCGAGCACTCCACTAGAGTAAATAGAGAAAAGTGTGAATACGATGAAAAAAATCACAGAAAACATCAGAAGTATGGAAGTAGAGTGTGCCAAGCTATATGACGAAAGCACAAAAGTATGGACTCATTTGAAACAAGACATGGAGCTACAGGAATTTGGGTATAAGATAAAATTGTGCAGGAGAAGGAACATATGTTTAAGGAAGTGAAGAGCACCTTATCACCAATAGAAAAGATGGAAGCAGTAAAAAAAAATAGAAAATTATACTCAGAGATGAACCAGATGAGGGAAGAGAAGCATCCTCTCTCACAGAAGATCGAAACACTGCATGAGGAAGAAAAAAGGTGACATCAGAACTAACAGTTATACAAGGCATGGTAAAGCAGGCAGTACAATATAGTGCATAAAAGTTGAAGACCCATATTACTGTAGAGACGACTGAGGGAATTTCAAAACATGAAACAAAATCTAGGGAAAAGATCACAACTACAAGGGAAACGTTTCAAAATTTCATGGATACTTGGAAGAAATCTTGAAGTGGCTTAGGATGAGCCACAAGTGAGTGTTGGGAGCCTATTGGAGTAGGCCACTTTGGGAGTCGTGTAGGAGAAAACCACATGACAATTTGGCTAAGGATCAACACGTGAAAAGGAAAGAAATATAGTTAGTTCATTTTAAAGAGTAAATGCATGCAGAAGACATAAATTAGTTAGAAGTAGTTAGACCTTTCGGTCCATTTTGTAGTGGGCTAAGCCCTAATATCAATATGGGTTTTTGGTAGAAACTAGCAATGAAGTGGTTTAAGTAGTTTATCTAGTAGTGAATATCATGAGCTAAGTGTGCACTGTATGAGACAACCACTAGGGAATTTTGGGTATAATAGATGTATCTTATTTGAGCATAGTGCACACATGTTGTGAGGATTGAATATAAATGAATAATATGTTGGAATACTGAAGGGGGGGGTGTGAATCAATATGAACACTTTATTACTTTTAACCAGAATATATAATCTTTAACTTTATTAGTAGTGTTCAAAAATTTATCATTAAAATCCAATATATCAGTCGTATAAATCAATGGTGCATAGTAAACAATCAGAGAAACACAATACATCATAATTTATGCAGAAACCCAAATGGGAGAAAACCACAAAAAATGTTTTCTTATGTGTCAAGATTACATTCATAGGAAGCACCAACTTCCAAATTCTCCATATCCAACTATAAGGAGGCTCCAACCCCCTATTTATAGGATCCAACATTAAGGAAGCTACAACTCCCTGATTTATGAGATACAATTGGAAAGAGGCTCCAACCCCCTAGTTTACAGGATCAAACCTGAAGGAAGCTTCAACTCCTTGAGTTCTTCGACACCAACCAGAAGGAGGCTAAAACCCCCTTTCCTTTCCCCATCTAGCCACCCTAAAATATAAATGTAGACCAACCTGTCACTACCACAATCAGTGCCACTACCGTTGATACTGAACCATCAATTTGTTACTACCAACCTATCATCATCACTGTCACTACCACTATCACTGCCACTCTTTCATCACGAACCATATCCACTCACAACTACATGAAACTCATGCCACGATCATGAATATCATATCTCAAACCATATTCCCAACATCACCACAACCTACCTCTAGTCATGTACCAATATAACCAACAAGTGCCTCTAACAATGCACCATATCATCATCAAGACATGTGCCTCAAGAATGTGCCAAACCATCCATAAAACCATGAACCATAACATCACTAATATGTGTCTCATCATGTACTAACATCACTAAACATGTACCATAACCTCATCAATATATGCATCTAAACCATGTACTAAACATGTGCCAACGTCCATAAGCTATGTACCTAAAACATGTTTCATATCACTCATGATATGCCTCAATCATATACCAAAAGATATCCCATAAACCATGCACCATAACATCAACAAAATATACCTCAAAATGTACCATACCATCACCAAGATATAACCTTCAAAACATGCATATAAACATACATTTAATCCTATAGAAACGTTACTGCATCATCATACCTTGTTGCAACCTAGAACAAGCATACCCTTTACTTTGCCTCATCTTCGCTATCTCATATTCACCAATAGAAAATGTGTTCACTAGATATATATGCAATGAACTTGTGTGTGTGAATGAGAGACTCTTGATGTGTATTTATACTCTTCAATGTAACTTCTTGTAAACCACTTTACCCTTAATTAATTTCTTGTTGTAACCACTTTACCCTTAATTAATTTTTTGTTACAATTGTTTTACTCTTTCACCGTTTTACCCTTTTTCCTAATTTTGGGGTAATAATTGCTTTACCCCTTTTCCTAATTTTAGGGTCATAATTGTTTTACCTTTTTTAAAAAAAATTAGGGTCATAACGTTTTTACCCTTTTTCCTAACTTTAGGGTCATAACTATTTTACCCTTTTCCCTCATTTTAGGGTTATAATTGTTTTAACATTTTTCTTAATTTTAGGCTCAACCTGTACTTTCTTTTTACAACCACTTTTCCCTTAATTAATGACTTTGTATCTGTTCAGGGATTCTTAACAATTCTTCGGGGCTTCCAACTTCATGAGTCCATAACTACTCAACCATGAGGAACCACATGGCGTACCACCTACCATTGAAAAAAAATGAGAGAAATATCCATCCATGAGTATGTTACCTGGATTTATGTTGCCCTTCATGTTCAAATTCCTCAAACAACTTTTTTTTCCATAGCCACACCTTAGGGGCTTCTTGTAGAATTCATCAATTACACCCGTCTCTTGTAATTCTTCTAGGGATGAAATCAATCAACTTACTAAAAATATCGACCATACAAATGACAACCAACTATCCAATGATTGCATCCACATCTTTAGGGCTTCCAGACTTCTCCAAGGGTTGACTTGATCATATCTCTGGGTCCTCCAAACTTCTCGAAGGGTTGACATCAATGAAAACCAACTGTCCAAACCAACTATCCAAAAATATCCCCCTTTGGCATTGATGGCAACACTAATGGCATGCATTGATGGAAACACTCATGCTCATGCTCCTCTTGTGACCATCACTTCCTCTGTCTCAATACCATTTCTCTTATCTCTCCCCCTTTGAGATCAATGGAAAATGGTATCTCACTTTAGGGTTGCTCCCCTTGTCTTCATGCTTCTGATATTTCTCTCTTTCTCCATGTATCTGTTCTTTTTCTCCATATTCATGCCTTTTTTCTTTTCTCTCTGATGATATTATGGGAAGAAGAGTAAATCCCCCTATCTTAATGTCTCCCCATATATGCATGCTATTGATCTTTCTTTCTATATCTCTTTCTTTGATGATTTCTCTTCCCTTGAATTCTCTGCAAAATGTCGTGTATATCAATGTAGGGCTTCCTATATCTACTTCCTTTTATATCTCATAGATCTTCTTATCCATTGGTTCTTCCTCATGTAATTCACTAACATATATCAAAAGTATTCAAAGAAACTTCAAGTATTCAATATTTATCATTAATGACCATTCCATTCAACAATATCTTCCTCTGGCAATGTAGCTTCCGCTGACGATTTCTATTTCCTTGTTCTTCTATGCCTTCCACTGCTTGTCTTTCTATGACTAACTAATTCCAACTGTCAATATGCTTTTATCCAATTTTATTCATATTATATGAATCATGTATTTTGTACCTTGCAAGTGTCTCATGAATCCATCATTGTCCATATGTCACTAAATGTCCATGACCCTAATACACAAATATCCACAATGTTGACCCATCTGTCAATGTACTATTCTGATTACTTCTTGAAATCTGTTTCAACTGATCATCACATATTACTACCTAGAATATTCCATACAATCATGAATCTCTTCCTGACAAGTATGCAAATAATATTCCTTCGATATCTACCTGGGAAGTGGCTCCTCGATCAATCGATCTATTATTTTGTACTTCTGCCATCACTCTGAAACTTTCTTTCCAAAAACTGCAAACACTACAGACTACTCAAACGATAGTCCTTTGATATGTCTCAGTCATTTATTAGACTCCCCCTATTTAATATTCATATTACTGGGAGTCTCCAATCCAGATGGTTCAGAACAATGGAGGAATCCACCCTAATGTGGAGTAATCTTCTTCTTCGTCTATAGATTCATCATCTTTCTAAACTCGGACATATTCCTTTTCATCCTCTTCCCGGAATATGACATCTTCCTTACTTCCTGTAGATTCATCATGACCTTGAACTACTACATATATTGAGAGTATGACCTCTGAAACTTGTTCTTCATTTACCTACTCTATGGATTCTAACAATACGATCTCCAAGATCTATTCTTTCTTTTCTTGTTTCCTTGTACTACTTCAAATCATACGATTTTTGGGACTTGTTCTTTATTCATATGCTCTTCTTGTCTCTCTTTTGTTCTCCAAAACTTCTTTTATCTGATATCATCATTTTCCTTCATGGAGGGCTCTATCATGCTTCTACAATTTTCAGCTATGTGACCATAATTGTGGCATTTGTAACATTCAATATTGCAGGGAGACACATAAGCATTCCTTGCTTGAACATTTATACCACATGATTTGCAATCTACAACCTTATTTCCAAATTTAATACAAATAAAACAATGACCATAAAATAAACTTCCATACCTTTGAGTGAATGATTTTCTTTAGAAGGACTGCACCGCAAAGAAAATTTTCCAACTTTCTCTCTTACCGGATTAGATAATCCTTAGAAGATGTAATCCATTGCTATTGTGTTGTTTCTTTTCAATTCCTTCTTTGCTATAGTCTTTGGTTTCTTTGTAGTGGTGTATCCTATAACAAATGATTTCCAAACATCATACCCCTGTGCCTGTAAAAACACTTTCATTTTTATACTCCAAATTTCATATCTCTGACCATTATGACCATCAAATAGTGGTACCCCAAACATGGCATACTCCATGATCTTCCTTCCAATGGTAAAAAAATTTCTTGAAGGAACTCTCTAATACGAATTGTTGGAATACTAAGAGGGGGGATGAATCAGTATGAGAAATTTATCACTTTTAACCACAATATAAAATATTTATCTTTATTAGTAGTGTTCAACAATTTATCATTAGCATCCAAGATATCACTAGTATAAATCAATAGTGCATAGTAAACAATCATAGAAACACTATAGACTAGAATTTACATGGAAACCCAAATGGGAGAAAACCACAAAATGCTTTTCTTATATGTCAATATTACATTTATTGGAAGTACCAACTTCCAAATTCTCTATCTCCAACTGTAAGGAGGCTCCAACCCCTTATTTATAGACTCTAGCCTGAAGGAAGCTACAACTCCCTGATTTACCAGCTACAACTGAAAGGATTCTACAACCCCCTAGTTTACAGGCTCCAACCTGAAGGAATATCCACCTCCCTGAGTTCTCTGGAACCAACCAGAAGGAGGCTACAACCCCCTTTCCTTGCTCCGTCCTCCCTCCCTAAAATATAAATGTAGACCAACCTGTCACTACAACAATCAATTACACTGTCAACCTATCACTACCGCTGATACTGAACCATCGACCTGTCATTGTCAACCTGTCACCATCACTGTCACTACCACTATCACTGCCTTTGTTTCATCATCAACTAGATCCACTAATAACTGGATGCAACTCATGCCATGATCATCAATATCATATCTCAAACCATATGCCCAATATCACCATGATCCGTCTCTATTCATGTACCAAAAATGTACCAATATTATCAACAATTGACTCTAAAAATGCACCATATCATCATCAAGACATGTGCCTCAACCATGTGCCAAAACATCCATCAATCCATGAACCATAACATCACCAAGATGTGTTTCATCATATGTACTAACATCACCAATTATGTACCATAACCTCATCAAGATATGAATCTAAACCATGCACCAAACATGTGCCAACATCCATAAGCTATGTACCTCAAACATGTGTCAGATCACTCATGATATTCCTCAACCAGATACCAAAAGATATCCCATAAACCATGCACCATAACATTACCAAAATATACCTCAACATGTACCATACCATAAACAAGATATAACATTCAAAACATGCATATAAACATACCTTTAATCCGATAGCAAACTTACTAGATCATCATACCTTGTTGGAACCTTGAACAAGAATACCCTTTACATTACCTCAGCTTTGTTATCTCATATTCGCCAATAGATCAAGTGTTCACTAGATAGATATTCAATGAACTTGTGTGTGTGAATGAGAGACGCTTGATGTGTATTTATACTCTTCCATGTAACTACTTGATCTGGATTTTATGAGCAGAACGAAATGAATATAGATTATTCTCAAAATATGCTTAACACATAATGATAAATATACAATAAAACCAGTTTCTATTCAATAAGAAAATAATATGAAACTGTAAAATGCAGCGGAAAACAAGCTTGCTAGAATGGTGGTAGCTTATCTCTGAGAAGAGATGTGACGGCTGCGCTCATTCGCAAGAAGATGATTACAATGAGGCTCTGAAGGAATTTTTACAATAAACAGGAATGTCACAAACCCTAGACATCCAAAAACCTAACCCTAGGAGATGAAGCACCAAAAGTCATGTGGGCCCCGTTTGGGTAAGTTAGTACATCAACTTCTTGGGGTCGTAACTTTTGCATGTGATCTCCGTTTTAGGCGCACAATATCCCAATGGATAGGTATATCCAGGGAATACACATTTTTCCATTCGAATCAAACTCTGTCTACAGTTTGACTATGGAGATCCTTGAGAATTTTGTTTAGGGCCTCAAAACGACACCAAACGTCAGGGACCCGAAAACTAAGAAAAACCTGCCAAACTGGAAAACTGCCAAAATGAGCCAGCTGGAATAGGTGGGAGACCACCAAAATCCATATGGATCGATCCTCCCACCTTAGGAAGAAATGGTATCCATTGCATTGAGTGACCCCATCATATGAGGAAATTTCTGTTGAATTTGGCCCCGAGTGAGCCACTTTCCTTGGTGCAGGAGTTGTCTTGCTTTGACAACTCAATAAAGATGGATCCTTTTCTAGCGAGTGACATTGACCTGGTTTTGCACAATACGATCACTGGATTTCTATTGGATGCAATCAGTGTTGAGCTCTATTGGTGTCAGTTGTTCTTCTGCCTTTGAGGTGTCCAATAATGGTGGGAAATAAGGTTGAAGGAGATCCATGTTGAACACTGGGTGCATGCCAAGGAAAGGAGGAATGTTGAGCTCAAAAGAATTATCACCCACAACCTTGGTGATGGGGTATGGCCCATAAAGGAGCGGGTGAATTTTACGATAGGGTCCTATAAGGCGTTCTTTCTACAAGTGCAACTAAACTTTGTCACCCACCTAAAACTTATGTGGCACCCAATGTTGATCATGGCATTACTTGTACTTGTCATTGGACTTCTATAGGGTATCTTGAACCTATTGGCGGATGTGATGGATCTGCTCAATGATCTGGGTGGCTTTGTCAGCTTCAGTTGGAGCAGGATATGAGTTGGCCGAGGTGACCACAAGGGGTTGTGCAAAATCTATGGGACCCAATGGTTGGAATACCAACCCCACCTAAAAGGGGATGTGGTCGGTTGAGCTATGCAGGGCTCGGTTGTAGCTATCCTTGAAATAGGGAAGACTCTCATCCCATGTGCAAGGGTGCTTGGAATTATACATGTGCAAGATATGCATGATCATTCGATTTACGAGCTCTATTTGTCCATCTATTTGGGGGTGGAAGGCCGTGGATTTGGTGAGCTTTCTTTCCAGCAGTGACTAGAGGCTCGACCAGAATGTGCTCAGAAATCAACTGTCCTGATTTGAGACAATGGTTTGTGGGATTCCAAAATGTACCTAGAATCTTTCAATGAAGAGCTTGGCAGTGGCCTCTGCTGTGATTCTCTTCTTACAGGCGGCCATAATCACCATCTTAGAAAAGAAATCAACAACCAAAAAAATAGAGTCATTTCCCCGCTTGGTGGACAGGAGGCCCGACATGTAGTCCATTGAGATGGATTCCCATGGCCTATCAGGAGTAGGAAAAGGGGTGTACAGGCTCTGTTTCTTAGTCATCGGTTTGGAAATAGTGTAGGGAATACAAGACCTAGTATACTTGTTGACCTCCTATCAAAGTTTTGTCCAATAAAAATGTTTCTGCAACATTTCCACTATCGTTTTGACGCCGAAGTGTCCTACCACCCAAATGTAGTGGGATTCCCAGTTCATCTTCACTCACTCACTTGATGGAACACATATATGGCCCAAACGACACAACAACTCATCCTGAATATGGAAATTAGCGACAACTGCATTTGTGCCCAACATTTGGTAGGTGGTGTTGAAGTCCAGGTTTCTCTCATAGAGTTGGGGCCATCCATAGGTCTCATGCCTGAAGAGTATAACACTGTGGTGAGTGTCGTGACTGGTGGTTTACTGAGGCAATCAACGATGTGGTTGGTGCTTCCTATTTTATACTTGATGTTGAGTTGGAATTGTTGCAAGTATGTGGACCACTTCTGATGGCGGTCATTCTACAATTTTCCTTGTGTCTGCATGAATTGCAGTGGATTATGATTTGCGTGGATGACTATCTCCTTCCAAATAATGTAATGTCTYGACTAGTGGAAGTATTTCACAATGAGGTACATTTTGTTTTCATAAGTAGGGTACTTACAGACAACATCTAATAGTGTCTCTCTATGACAGGACATGGGGTGGCAGTGTTGAGTGAGAACGATGCCCACATCATAGTCTGAAGCATTTGTATCAATATCAAAGGGATGTTGCAGGTCCGATAGTGAAAGAACTAGGTTTGAGTACAAGATTTACTTCAAATAATCGAACAATTGCTGTTGGGATCGGCCCCACACAAATTTAACTTTACCACCATCCCTAGTTACTTGGATGAGGGCCCATGAAATATGGGAGAATCCCAACATGAACCTGCGGTAGAAATTGGTAAGGTCCAAGAAGCTCTGAAGCTCAGTGAGTGTGGTTGGGGCTGGCCAGTCATGGATGACTTGGATCTTGGCTAAATCCACATGTACACCATGCTTATCAACGTTGTAGTCTAGGTAATGGACCATGTCCATGCTGAAGGAGAATTTTTCCAAGTTGGCATATAGCTTGTGCTGCTGTAGGGTGCGAAGAACCTACTGAATATGTTGCAAGTGTTCTTCCCAAGTCTTGCTGTAAATGAGAATTTCATCCAGATACACCACTAAAACATTATTGGTGAATGGTCACAAGATATCATCCATCATCCTCATGAAAGTGGTTGGAGAATTTGTCAAACCAAAGGGCATGACCAACCATTCAAAAATACCTTCCTTTGACTTGAAGGTGGTCTTCCATACATATGTCTATTCTATCAAGACCTGGTGGTAGCTAGACTTCAGATCAATGTTATTGAAGTATTTCTCCCCCGTGA
>JASDQU010103695.1:80254-110963 GCA_032191745.1 Picea mariana
AGATCAAGGAAATAACACTAGGTGTGAATGCCTCGGGTATCCTATACAATTTCTTGTTCAAAGTAATAATAACACTATGATGCCTAGACTCATATACAACATGGCGTTTCCATAAATATGGTTGGCTCAAAATAACATTACAAACTTGGAGAGGGGAAACATCACACAATACCTCGTCTTAGAAGGGCTCGATGTTGTATGATAGGCGACATTGTTGACTGACACAGATGTCGCTTCCTTGGTGGAGCCATCCGATGGTGTATGGAAGTGGGTGCAGTGTTGTCGGTAGGGTGAGTCACTTAACCTCTACTGAGATGAGGTTCTTCTGGTTACCACTATTAATGATGATGTGCATCGGGTTACCCTTCACCCACATCTGTGAAATAAAAACACACTTGCCTTCCTTTGGTTCATCTAGTTCACCAGGATGAAGCTTGGTGGTGGCAACGATAGCACTGGGTTATGCATCAATGATTCATCTCCCCCTTTCTGGTTCTAACTTAGATTCGAAACCTATATCTGATTTAGAGGTTTTCACCTCCTCCACCAATGGCTTCTTTGAGTGGAAATCAACAGTGTTATGCCATGGGCTCTTATGGAAGTCACGCCACTTCCCGATATCTTTCTTTGTCTTTCCAGTGTCCTTATTTTCTTGCGTCTTAGACTAGTTTTCCTAAGGTGGTACATCTTTTCTCTATCCTTTGTTATGTGGTTAGGGGCCACCCTTTCCTTTTTTTTGTTGTGGGGGGTTCCCAGGCTCAAATTTTCGTGTCTTTTTTTTGAGCTTCTGCTTGATTTTGATGGCATACCGGTAGGCCATGCCCAAGGATGAGATGTCCAGAAAATCCATTTCGGCCTAGATGTTTCTATGCAGATCGCTGCGATACTTGATCACTAGATGTCTCTCAGAATATTTGATACCCAGCTTGGTGCGCAAGGTATGGAAGATATTTGTGAACTCGGGCACTGCTTGGTCTCTTTCCTGCCACAGTGTGGTCCATTTTGTGTACATGCTGCCATAACTTCCAACAGGGTAGTATCGTTCCTTAATATCATCCTTGAAGGACTCCCAAGTGACCAATAATGTAAATAATGAGGGTTCATTTGTTTCCTTATGCTCACAAAAGGTTTCCCACCAATATTTGTCATGGGGAATGACTTTGAGGAGCACAAAAGTAATATTTTCTCTATTCGAGAAGTTATGGACAGAGAAATAACCTTCTAGTAGATTCAACCATTTGTCTACAGCATCTATATCTATCTAACCTTCAAATATAGGAATATCAATGTTGACTTTTACCTTGAAGGGGGCGACGCCTCTATTTGAGGAAGATTTGTCGCATGTTGGTATCCACCGAAGGATTTACGCAAAACTATCCATCATCTCATTCCTCTATTGCATAAGGGCTTCCTCAAGCAAAATTTTGAAGGGATCTCCTTTCCTGTCGTCTTTATTTTCTCCCTCCATGAGAGGTCTCTTGGGTGTGTGAGAGATTTTTTCCTCAAGAGGAACAAGCTTGAGACCCAATTCTTTGTACCCTGACCTTGTTGGGGACATGCATTAAGAACGACAAGGAGCAGACTGCTCTGATACCATTGATCCGGATTTTATGAGCAGAATGAAATGAATATAGATTATTATCAAAACATGCTTAACACTTAATAACATATATGAAGTAAAAATGGTTTCTATTCAATAAGGAAATAAGTTGACACTGTAAAATGCAACGGAAAACAAGCTTGCTAGAATAGTGGCGGCTTATCTCTAAGAGGAGATGTGATGGTTGTGCTCATTCGCAAGAAGATGATTAAAATGAGGCTATGACGAACTTTTTACAATAAACAAGAATTTGAAAAACCCTAGACATACAAAAACCTAACCCTAGGAAATGAAGTGCCAAAATTCATGTGGGCCCCATTTGGGTAAGTTAGTACATCAACTTCTCGCGGTCGTAACTTTTGCATACCATATCCGTTTTAGGCACACGATAGCCTGTTGGAAAGGTCTATATGAGGACTACAAATTTTTATATAAGAATCTAAATTAACATATAGTTTAACTATGGAGATCTATGAAAATTCTATTTAGGTTCTCTAAAAGGCCCCGAAAGTCAAGGACCTGAAAACTAGGAAAAAAATGCCAAACTGGAAAAATGCCAAAATGAGCCAGTTGGAATAGGTGGGAGGCCATCGAAATCCATATGGATCACCGATTTTCAACCAATTTACCCTTAATTAATTTCTTTTTGTAACCACTTTACCCTTAATTAATTTCTTGTTACAATTGTTTTACCCTTTTTCCTAATTTTAAGGTAGCAATTGTTTTACTCTTTTTCCTAATTTTAGGGTCATAACTGTTTTACCTTTTTTTAAAAAAAAATTAGGGTATTAATTGTTTTACCCTTTTTCCTAAATTTAGGGTCATAATTGTTTTACCCTTTTTCCTCATTTTAGGGTGATAATTGTTTTACCCCTTTTCTTAATTTTAGGGTCAACCTGTACTTTCTTGTTTTTTTCTTTTCATGTAGTTCATGACACCGGATATCATTTCTCGCTACATCCATGGAAAACCTCCCCGAAATCCACAAGAGAACATAGGGAGGCTGAGTATTTTTGGAATATTGTGGGCTCAACAAGAAGAGCATCTTATAGACCCGTTTAAGGGAACAACATGTCACTCACAAGGAATTGAACTTGGGTGGGGAGGGTAATAATCATTCCTCCCAACCACCCAAGCTACATCCAATGTAAAACCTTTAATTTCTTGTTACAACCGATTTTCCCTTAATTAATGACTTTGTAATTGTTTAGGGCTTCTTAACCATTCTTTGGGGCTTCTAACTTCATGAGGCCATAACTCCTCAACCATGAGGAACCACGTGGCATACCACCTACTGTTCAAAATGGAAGGACAAGGAATATCCAACCATGAGTATGTTACCTTCATTTATGCTGCTCTTCACATTCAAATTCATCAAACAAATTTGGTTTCCACAACCACACCTTCGATGCTTCTTGTAGACTTCGTCAATTACACCCATATATTGGATTTCTTCTATAGATGACATCAATCAAATTACTGACAATATCAAGCATACAAATGAAAACCAATTGTCCAACAATTAACCAAAATTCCAACGATATTGTCCACATCTCTTTGGCTTACAAACTTCTCCAAGGGTTGACTCGATCACATTTCTAGGTATTCCAGACTTCTCCAAGGGTTGACATCAATCTCTAATGGTTGACATCAATGAAAACCAACTGTCCAACATAAAATAAGAAGCCCTTTGTTGTGTACATAACTGAGTTTTGGGTGAATGACGTTAAAATCTTGTGTTTTGATGTGTTCTGATGTGTTTGCTATCATTATGTGTTGGTTTAATCTATATGTTGTGCACATGTATTAGATGCTTAAGGGTTAATATGAATATGTATATGAAGGTTATGTGCTCATGTTGAATGATTAAGTAATACAAATCTGTCATATGTTATTACGTTGCTATGATTTCACCAGAATGAATGTTAGAATGGTCTCCATTCCCTTCATGACTACAAAATCCTAGTTCATGCAGTCCCCATAGGTACCTTAGGTGAGAATTCACCTACTTGCAGGTGATGCCTAAAGGGTTGGTATATTTAGGGTTTTGTTGGTGATTTAATGTTTAACCTCGAGTCATCCCACTACGCGCCAACAACTATGAAGGACTAAGGGTCTGTAATGTTGCAAAGTGCATTATTTTAATGTTGTGATGCTGCAATATGGAATCATGTTTTGGGAATGATTCTATGAGGCTTGCTAGGGAATGAAGGATAAGTGTGACTAGGGTTTGAAGCTATGTATGAAGTATAAAGAATGTTGGTGAAGTCAGAATTACTCTGTGTATGAATAACTTGGATTGGTGTTTATACAGGTCTTACTAAGTTGGTTCTTAGTTGAGGAGATTGGTGTCTCCAACAAGTTGATGAATGAAAAATATGTTATTGAGTTGGTGCTCAGTTGAATAGATTTGTGTCTCTAGTAGGTTGGTGCCTATAACTGTTACGAATTTGGTGGTCAACTGAAGGTATTGGTGTCTCCATCTAGTTGGTTCCTACAAATATTGTAATGATAGGTTGGCGCCTACATCAATTTATAAAGATAAGTTTTATGGTTTTCTCCCAATTAGGTTTCCATGTTAAACTCTATGAATTGTGATTTGATTTAAAATGTGATTATTGTTTCTTATCTAATGAATGATTGACAAATGGTTAAATAATGTAAAAAGTATCTTATACTGATTCAACTCCCCTCTCAGTATAATCACAAGTTTAACAATTAGGATCAGAGAAGGTTCCTTCAAAAAAAATTTAACCACTCGAAGGAAGATCTTGAGTACATATGGAATATAAGGCAGGTATCCCTACTAAGATAGCTCCTTCTTTTGATGGAATAAAATATTCATCATGGAGTATAATAATGAAGACATATTTGAAGGCCTTGGGTTTTGTATTTGGGAATTAGTCACAACAGATTATATAGATGAAGTTGGTCAGGAGTCAAGTGAAAAAAATGCAACAGAAATATATGTCATCCTGAGTGGCCTAATAGATTTTGAGACTATCAAGGTAATGGAGTTTACATCAAATAAACAAATTTGGACAAGCTACAAAAAAAATATGGAGATACGGTGATTGTTCTAGCTTTGTATCAGGGACAGAAGAAGCACATTTTTTCATAAAGCTAAAAGGAGGACCTCATAAATACAAAGGTAAGATACCCTTCAAATGCTTTAATTGTGGTAGAATAGGACATTTTCTCGTAAGTGTCCATATGTAAAAAGGGGAGATATTGATGATGAATAAGAATCTCTCTCCATAACCATGGAAACAAATCCTACTAATAAATAAAATGAATATGATTAGAAAGACAAGACAAGTTATTTGGAAGAAGATATTGAAGCATAAATCGTTAGTGCCTTAGAAGAAATAGACTAGATAAGGAAAAATAATGTGAAGAAAAAGAAGAAATTGTAGAAACATGACAAGAATGATCACGATATTGAATAATAATAGAAGATAATTATTAGCCTTAAGATTCAACTAAAAGAATAAAAATGAATAAAAGAGGCATTGAAGCATCAACTCAAAGAAAAGGAAGAAACTCGTGAGAAGTTAGAGTCTGAAGTTTTCTCATTAAATGAGGAGTTGAATAAGTCAAAATCCCAGTTGAAGTTTGAAAATAACATTGAAAATTTAAATGGTATACTTAGTTTCCAAAGGTCACCATTCATCGAGACCAGTCTTGGCTATGAAAAAAAACAAAAGACTCCCAAGGGAGTTGCAAGCACCAAGTTCACAAAGCCATAAAGAAAGAAAAATGAAGAAAAGACTAATAACTATGCTAACATTCTGAAAGGATCCATAAGAAATTAAAGAAACAATATGAAAGGAACTCATGAAAAACATAAACTTGATTCTTCTCATAAGAATAACAAGAATGAGTTCAAAAGAGTTTTTCTATCAAGAATTCCTTTCACAACTAGGTACCAAAATCTCTTTCTTGGAAATTGTTTTTCTTGCGATAATTTTTGTCATAAGGCAACAGATTGTAGAGATTATTCAAGAAGTGATCATGTGAGAGATAGAAATAGAGGTTCTTATAATACCTCTAAGGATGATAATGTGAGAAACAAAACCAAAAGTTCTCATGGGTTTGCTAATAGAAACTACAATTCATTTTGTCCTCTACTTGATTCCAATATTGAATGTTGTAAGTGCAATAACTATGGGCACATAGTACATTACTGTAGAAGCAACATAGTAGGACCTCCTAAAAAATAGGGAAGAACATGTGCTTTCCAAAAATAAATAAGAATACTTAAAGGTTCATAAAAGGAAGCAAAATCAAGAAAGAGGGAGAGATGAAACTATTTGTTATGAGAAAGGATTTGAAGAGCTAGATGAATATGGTAGGGAGATTCACTATTTTCATTGTCACTCAAAAAATGTAAACCCCATTTCTAGAAAAGGTAAGGTTGTGACATTTCCTTTTGAAAATGTAAATTCAAGTTTAAAATACTCTTTTGGACAAGAGAAGTCATCTAATTAGTACTTGTCATAAAGAAATGTGGAGGTAGAAAAAAATTGAAATAAATTCAAAACCAAAGATTCACCTTGTTGAAAATATCAATGTCGTGTCTTTGGAGTGGAAGGTTCGATCAATAAAAACAATCAAATAGAGGGATCAGTGTTGGATACTTGTAGTAGAGATAGCCTCGATAATGATCAATTGTCAACAAGTGGGAAATTATAGATGTACTTTTAAATTGCACATTCGAGTTCTTGAGTAGAAGCACAAGCTCAGGGGGAGCAACCCTTTTCCATTGATGTCAAATGGGGAGAAGTTGTAGACAAAGGAATAATTTCAAACACAAGGAGAGTTGAAAACATGGGGAGTATAAAAATTGACTAGGGGTTTCCATCTATGAAAAAGGGAGAGATTGTTGGAAATATTGATGTCATTGATGTCAAAGATAGAGAGAGAGTACAAATGTCCAAGATAAATATTTCAAGTTGAAGATTGTTGGAAATATTTGCATACCCTATATTTGAAGGAATATTTATCCTATATATCTATCTCAAATGGGATCATAGGTTATATCTTTGGATATCTTATTCTGATATATTTTTAATGGTATATGGCATCCACTCTAACTCACTAGGAATGAGGAGATATGATTTTTTCTATCAGAAAACCCATCTAGAAAATGAAGGTCGGCTCCACCAGTATTTATAGGTTGGCCCTAAAATTGAGGAAAGAGATACTATAAATACATGATAGATGTGCACATTTGAAGATAATCCAAGAAAGATATCAATTCTGAGGTGTGCTATAGGATGTGGGGTGTCTTTTATGGATCTAAAGGTGTGTAAGATAAGTCTTAGGGGTTTTATTATTATTAAGGTGTGCTATGAAGGATTGAAGGTTGTGATGTTGTAAAGTGCGTTATTTTAACATTGTGATGTTGTATTCTAAGATCATATTCTAGGAATGATGCTATGAGGTTTTCTAGGGCATGAAGGTTAAATGTGACTAGGGTTAGAAGCTATGTATAAAGTATGAATCATGTAGGTGAAGTCATAAGTACATTGTGTATGGAGATCCTAGATTGGTGTCTATACAGGTCTTACTAAGCTGGTGCTTAGCTAAGGAGATTGGTGTCTCCAGTAGGTTGGTTCCTACACAATACCTTATTGAGTTGGTGCTCAACTGAAGAGTTTGGTGTCTCTAGTAGGTTGGTGCCTACATGTGTTGTTGAGTTGGTGCTCAACTAAGGGGATTGGTGTCTCCAGTAGGTTAGTGCCTGCAAATATTGTAATGGTAGGTTGGTTCCTACATGAATTTATAAAGATAAGTTTTATGGTTTTCTCTCGATTAGGTTTCCATGTTAAACTCTCTGCATTTTGATTTGAGTTTATATGTGATTATTGTTTCACAACTAATGAATGATTAATGAATGGTTAAATAAATTAAAAAGAATTTTATACCGATTCACACCCCCCCCCCCTCTTGGTATACGCATAAGTTAAATAAAAACAAGTTTTAGAAAGTGGTGTCAGATATATGTAGCCCATATGGAAGAGTTGACAAAGGATAAGGATCCAAATATAAGCTTATCCAATATTGAAGGAATATGAAGATGTATTTGGGGAGTTTTTAGGATTACCACCAAAAATAGATATTGAATTAATGCATGAAGCTTATCCAGTGTCCAAAATTCCCTATAGAGTGAGCACATTGGATTTGAAAGAGTTGCAGATGCAACTAGAAGAATTGTTGAAGAAGGGGTACATATGCCCAAGTGTCTCACCATGGGTTCCGTAGTGATTTTTGTGAGGAAAAAGGATGGAAATATGAGGTAATGTATTGAATTCAGATAAATTATGTTGGAGTAGGAAATGTTTTGGGATAAACGTAGTAAACAAAGAATAAGAGCTAAGGAATAACGCACGCCCGAAAAGAATGTACAAGCAACGTGACAAAAGGAAAAGGAAACAATGCACCGAGAAATAAGGAAGATCAATGCAAGGAAGAGTTGGATCGAAGACCAACTGCACATAAGATAGTTATAAAGTGGACAAGTGGAGTCCACTTAGAATTAGGGTTTTGGAGTCATAATGTGAGGGTTTTAACCCATTTTTTAGTTTAAATAGAGGATGTATGAGGAAGCTAGGGATATCATAATTTTTCAGTGACTTTTTGCATGAGCAGAGTACTTAGAGCATCCTTTTGAGTTGAAGTCTATATTTTTTTGAGAGCTGTGGATATTATATGGAGTTAATATTGAGATATAATTGAGGGTCCAGTCATAATATGTGGAGCTTGGTGTGACACTGGTCCACCTCACCAATAAACTTATGTGCATTCCAAATGCACCCTTTGATGTAATTCACATAACACTATTTTGATGAAGAATAAGAAATATGTAGAAGATCTTTGTGGATGCAGCCCAAGGGGGTGAACCATGGTAAACATGGTGTATTTATGTGTGATGTTTTATTTTTATATGCTTGGTAATGAATGGATGGTTAGATGAATGCATCTATTAAGGTTTATTTACAGTGTGCACCGGTATAATAATGCAAATGAATGTCATTGAATGGAAAAAGTAGTAGATCTGATGAATATTATGGTAGAATGTATGTTAAAATGGAAGAAGAAGTAAAAAGAACATCCCCAACCCCTTCCATGACTGCAAACACCTGCATATTACAGTCACCCATAATCCATCTCAAGTGAAATTGCGTTGTGCACTTTATGCGCGGTGCAACCTTCTAGTTTATCAGAAGGGCCGATGGTGAAAAGGGTTTTGTTGGAGAACTGAGGTAGAACCCGGATCAACCCATACATCCAACAAATTAATAAGGTTATGGTAAAGAATAGGTACCCTCTACTATGTATCAATGATCATTTTGATCAACTAAAAGGAGAAAGGATATTTTTCACGATTGACCTAAGCATGTTACCATCAAGTAAGAATCAGAGAAGAGGACACAAACATGATAGCATTCATGACAATGTATGGACATTATGTATTTGTGGTGGTGCCATTTGGATTGACAAATGCACTAGCTACTTTTATGTGTCTAATGAATGGAGTGTTAAGAGATTACCTAGACAAATTCATCATTGTCTTCTTGGATAATATTCTTATCTACTCCAAGACAAAGGAGGAGCATGATAAACATTTGAGGATGGTGCTATAGGTGTTGAGAGAGCACCAATTATATGCCAAGTTAAGCAATTTCACTTTATATCAAAGAAAAATCCATTATTTGGGCCACATCATGTTAAATGAGGGCATAGTAGTGGACCCTAAGAAGATTGAAGCAATCAAAAGTTGGCTAGCATGAAAGGAAGTTTTAGAAGTGATATCCTTTATGGGATTAGTTGGATATTATAGGAGATTCATTGAAGGTTTATATAAGGTCACATATCCAATCACTTCACTGTAGAAGAAGCGGATTTGTTTTGAATGCACTGCCGAATGTGAAGAGATTTTCGAGCACTTGAAGTAATTGTTGACCGATGCATCTACTTTAAAGGTTGCAAATCTAGATGAGAATTTTTTTGTGTGTACATATGCATGCAAGGAAGGGAATGGTGGAGTCCTTACACAAGATGGGTATGTCATATGTTATGAGTCAAGGAAGCTTACAGAGCATGAAATAAATAATGCTACCCATGAATTAGAGTTGGAAGCTATATTTCATGCCTTAAATATTTGGAGGCATTATATCATGGGCATCAATTTTGATCTAGAAATAGATCATAGTGGTCTGAAATACTTGTTTGAGAAGCTAATGCTAAATTCTAGAAAAACTAGATGGTTTTAATTTCTTAGTGAACATGAATTTGACATCAAGCACACAAAGGGAAAATAAAATAAATTGGTTGATGCACTCAGTAGGAGGGAACATGAAATGCATGATACAACCGTTATCATGTATTGTTTAGATTTAAAAGGTAGAATTTTGGAAGCTGTAGCATCAGAACAACATTATGCACAAGTTACATAAGGCTTACAATAGGAAAATATACCATTGAATCTTAAAGACTACATATTGTAAGAGGATGGAATTCTCTTGTTTAGGGACAAAGTATACGTTCCTAACACCCAACAATTGAGAAATATAGTGCTAAAAGACATGCACAATGTACCATATCCTAGTCATCCAAGGCACCAAAAGACAATTGCAGTGTTAATAAGCCAATAGTTCTAGACTATAATTAAAAAGGATGTGGTTTAGTACATAGTTAGGTTCATGGTATGTCAGAAAGTGAATATTGAACATAGTAATCTAGTAGAATCGTTACAAACATTTCCCATTCCTGAATGGAAATGGTATGTAGTTACAACAGAGTTTATCACCAATTTTCCAATAACATTAAGCAAATATGATTCTATCATGGTAGTGGTGGACAGGCTTACAAAGGTTGCACATTTTATATTGGTGAAAATGACTCACAAGACATCCAATATTCCATAGATTTATAAGAAAGAAATTTCCAGGCTACATGGTGTGCCTAAGGAAATAGTTTCAGATAGAGATCCCGAGTTCACTTATAACTTTTGGAAGGTGTTGTTTTAGGGATTTGGGACTAAATTGAATTTCAGAACAACATATCATCTATATTTACATGGACATATAGAGAGGAACAACAAGATAATTGAAGATATGTTGAGAATGAATGTAATGGACAAGCCTTCCAAGTGGGAATACTACCTTCATCTAGTTGATTTTCTTATAATAAAATGTATTAGGAATAATTGAAGATGAGCCCATTTGAAGCCTTGCATGGAATGAAATGCAACACACCAGTAAGCTGGGACAACCCGGTGGACARAGAAGTTATCGGGAAAAATAGTTATACAAATAAAATAAGGACATATAGAGAATTAAAAGTGGCAAGCATGTGTTTTTAAAATTAAAGGAAAATAGGAGCTCACTAATATTGGGAAGTTTTCAAAAGTTGAAAACATTTTATTGTGGTCCAATTGAAGTTCGAGAGAAAATAGGCYCAGTTGCATACATGATTTCATTACTTGCACCCATGAGAATTCATAATGTGTTTCATGTGTCTTTATTGAAGAAATCAGTGCCTAATATTAACCATGTAATTGATTGGAATATGATCCAAGTGGAGCACGAAGGGGAGTTTCAAGTGGAGCCAGTGTGCATCTTGGATAAGAAATTCAAAGTGGTTAGGAACAAATCCATCAACCTGGTAAAGGTCTAGTGGACCTACTATTATCTTGAATATGCCATGTGGGAGAACAAGGAGACCATACAAGAGGAGTACCCACAAAGTTTTGCAAATTTGATGAAAATTGAATGTATATTTGTATATAAGTGTGGAAGGCTCCATTTTGGTAGCTCGATTTGCTGGAGCCACATCTCAGAGATTTCCAGTCCAAACTGTGTTGGAGCACTACAAGGGAAGTGGTACAACATGAGGGACTATAGTATAGAGAATTGGGTACAGTTCCATGAGTTTTGTAGGTTAAGGGGAACAAGATATTGTTGGTTTTAATTTATACAAGAGTTGTGATCTTGTGAAAGTATCAAGTAATATAATGTAAATATTGTATATGTATATCAGTGTGCACTCACTAAGGATGGTGCAAATTATAGGGGGAGGGGAATGTGACATCCACAGTTTTAATCCATGATTAAATTATATCCATTGATAGGGGTGGATGATATTTGAATGTCATAAGTAAGAAAAAGATAATGGTTGGGGGGGAATGTGATCCTTTGCAAGGTCCTTTGCATTTCGGCAAGTCTTTGTCTCTCTCAAAAATTGTTTATTTCGTTAAATAGTCTATCGTTTTGGATATTAAAAAGAGGAGGGGGATTGGATCTATAAATAATCCTTCATATAAGGGGTGATCGTTGATCCTAAGGGGTAATTTTATGTTCTATACCCTCTTGAGGGGATGGGTAATGTTATCCCTTTGGAGATAGACTACACCCTAGTATAGGCCCAAGGTTTTGAGATTTTAGGAGAGCTCATATTTTATTTTTCTCAAGAATTTGGGTCAACAATGATACCTATAAACCATTCATACATCCATTGAGATATAGGGGGTATAAGGAGAGATGTGAATAAATAATTTCTTCACCCAAGGATGGGTAGGAAATCTTGAAATTCCTTAGCTTGAAACAAGGCCCTCCAAGAGGTCAAGGAGGATAAACAATTAATAATCAAGAGATCCCTTAGGGAAATGATATCCCCATGAGTGGTTCCATTGCATTAATTACATTCCTCAATATAATATGGATATGAAATCCCTCAAAAGATATTGCCTTAGATCAGTTAACGGACATTCATAAGCCCAGTGTGATTATGATTTAGGAAACAATGGGGGAGGGCACACAAGTTATAGAATATCTTCCCCAAATTTGGAAGGATCTAACATTCATAGTAGTAGATTCTATTGGGAGGTATAGTGGGTTGATAATATGGTGGAGAACTAGCTTAAAGAAATTGATTAATTTGGTGTTTTTGTCCTCAGAATTGGACTATAATTATTTTCTATGAAGTTGGTAAAGGCATTCCAATGGTGAACGTATATGGAACTTTTGAGGAGAGTGTTGGACAGTTGGTTTTCATTGATGTTGTTGGATATTTGGTTGTCATTGATGTCAACAAGCAATGGTTTTCATTGATGTCAACATATGTGATGGGTGTATTTGGAGAAGCCTCCATAGTGGTCCCCTTATGACATATCTCTAAGCATGGCCCTCACAGGAATATGCTTTGAAGAAGTCTATAAGAAACCCTAATGCAGGAGCATCGTAAGAAAGAACAAAAGCGGAAGGACAACTAGATATGCACCAACGCACATTTTGAGGATGTTTTGAATTTGAAAGGATGAAGCATTAATGTAATATCTGGAAAATATATTTTTTCTTTTATGGTTGGGAGGTTGTAACGCAGATCTTGAGCATTGCTCTCATCTGTTTGTTGGAGGAAATTAATGTAATAAATGCAAAGTAGATGTAGCCTTTAATTAGATTAGATAGCTTGAGTAGTAGGAGGGAAAACTCTAGAAATATCCATCGTATGTATTGTAATGTATTATTATTCTCAATTGTAACTAAGTTGTAGAGATGTAGAGCAAGAGAGAGGAGAGAAGAACAAAGATTGTAAAATTTGTATGAGAAGATAGTTGTTGCTATAGGACCCATGTACAGATGCACTTGGATTAATATAAGAAAGCTTGATCCAACTTCATGGTGTCTATGAATTTTGTTTACATCTATTGAATGGTATGTTTAAAATTAATTTCAGTCTTCTTTATGCATTTGTTTCAATGTTGTGTATATGCATGATTTCATGTTGAGTGTATGAAGTCTGTGAGAGGGAGAGTATGAGTTTCAATTTTTTATCTTGCTGAGAATTCCTGCAAGGAGTGCAGTGAAAGTCCGCAAAGAGTGCATTGAAAAGACTCTAAGTTTTACCTTAGACAAGCTCAGAAGAGATATCGTTGTTCTCATACCAACAGAAGTGAGAGCATAGCACAAATCCATGCAAGGCGTGCACAGGTAGGTTGAAGTCTTAGAATTTTCCAATCCAGTGAATGGTTGAAGAAATTATGTCACAAAGAGTGTGTGGAGTTGGAAGTTTAGATAATCAGAGGTTATCGTGAAGCCACAAGGAGTGCGGGCAGAATCCCTTGGAATCCTTGAGTTTGAACAAGAACTAAGCTCAGGAGGGATAGATACTTTGGAGCGTTCGAAGGGAAGATGAGGGTTGAATTTACCTTGCAGAAACCAAGTTCAGAAGGAAGACGCTAGTTGTATGGCCAGGAGGTATCGACAACTTGAACAGACGATTGAAATTCTCAGAGGGAGAACTACCAATTTTCTGTGGACCGTTGGATCCAGTGGATTAGTGGAGAAGTTAGGGGTGAGTGTCTGTCAACACTCATAAGTTCACGAGGAATAGTCTTTGTTAGATATAGATCAATGAGAGTCATTGATCTTGTGATTTCAGATTTTGGCATTTCAGGAGTTAGAGTGTGGAGAAGGTCGTGACTTGGAGATCTTGAGTTGAAAAATCCCAATACACGATATTCCAATAAGATATGGACCATCAGATTGTGGAAGCTCAGGACCATCGATATGAGGAGGAGAATTCGCAAGTTCAGACTTTGAGGAAAAGGGAAAGAGTCACATCATGAACTCACAAGTCATGAAATCTTGAGTCAAAGGAGTCAGAGGGACTCACAGCAGGAATCACGAAGTCGTGAAATCCGAAACACCTTTTCAGGTGAAGGTCGTGGTCACATTAGTTCATCACGTGGAGTGGAGGTTCGCGCCTAGTGCTTGCTCACACATGCATAACTTATAATAATGACCTGTGGTTATATGTGTTGAAGATTCTAGCAGGGAATCAAGGAGACATTTTGGCTCAAGGAAGATTAATAATGATTCTTAGAATGAGAGGTCAAGCAGAAACTGCTAAGGTAGGGGTGCTACGTCAAACCCATAGGTGTGTTGATGAAGCCTAAAGTTTTTTGAGGAATACGGACATGGAGGACAATGTAATTGCAGGTATCACACTCATATATGGATATTCCTTGTCATGTTGTTTCCAATGGTAGGTGGAATGTCACGTAGTTTCTCACGGTTGAGGAGTTATGAGGTCATGAAATTGGAAGCCCCAAAGATGGGTTAAGAAGCTCCTAATTGGTTTAAATATGGGTTAAGAAGATCCCAATTGGTTTCAAGTCATTAATGAAAGGGTAAAGTGGTTGAAACAAGAAAGTTCAAGAATCCCTAAAGTTAAGGAAAAAGGTTACTTAGAAAATATATATATACACCTCAAGAAGTCACTCATAAGTACATTCACACACACACATTCTATTGAATATATTCTATGTGAGTAAGTGATTCTTATATGATGTAACCAAGTATATCTCAGGCAAATTTCAGAGGGAAGATGAACTGAAGAAGGGATAAATTCCAAGGGAGGATGAATTCTTGTGATGATGTGTTCTAAGGTATGTTATTTAAAGGTCATCTTACCATTTTCACTATAAGGTTTTATTTATAATGACTCAGATAGTGAAAATTAGAGGTTTTTGAGATGAAATATCAAGGTACCTGTGGTGAAAATTTCATCTTTTGGGTTGTTGCATTTTTGGATATACCCTCTGTGGAAGATAGGGTTTTTGGCTAGTCCTGAAACTAGTCTCAAACATGTTTTCTAGGTAAAAAAATCATAACTTATTCATAGAGGATCCAAATTCCGGGAGACCAATTGCAGAGGAAACATAACAATATTTAGTATCTTGTTTGTGATTTTTGTAATCAAATATCAAATATTGAGCATGCGGCATGTTGTACAAGTTCTCTTTCCAGAATAGGCTAAAATTAAGGAATGTTTGCCATTTTCGCTATAACTTCGGTTCTGAGAAGTTTCAGACCCTAAAGTTTTGATATGGAAGAAACATATTAGAGTATTTGTGGTTAACATTTCAGAACTTTGTTCATTACAGGTGCAAAGTTATGCTTGTTGGAAGTTAGGGTTTGTGACTAATCGAAAACTAGTCCTATGAGATTGAGGTAAAGTTCGATGAAGATGTTATTCTCTTGTTGATGAAGTTGAGAAAGAGATACAAGTCTGTAATATTGTGTATCATGTCAAATACATTATTAGAGGTATGATTATGTTGTTATGGTACATGTCATGGTAGTGATTGTGCATGACACACCTTGGTGATGGTATGATACATGGTTAGAGGCACATCTTTGGTGCATGGTGTGAGGAATATTATTGGTACATGTCTTGGTGATGTTGGTACATGCTGAGTTACCCCTTAGTGGTGTTGTGGTACATTCATTAGTAGCACATCTTGGATATATTGGTATCTTGGTATTTTGGCTATCTTGGTTATGCTTGAGGCAGTTCATTGATGATATATTATGATGTACGTGATATGGTACATGGTTGATGTACATGGTATGGTGTAGGTTGGTGTGCATGGTTGATGTACACGATTGATGATTGAAGTACATGGTTGATGTACATGGTATGGTACAAGTTGGTGAACATGATATGCTACAGGTTGATGTGCATGGTTGATACAGGTTGATGTACATGGTTGATGAGTGATGTACATGGTTTGGTGATGGTTTTGGTATCCAAGTGAATGGATTTGGTTATAGTTGGTTGATGTGACAGTGAAAATGACAGGTTGGCTGATGTGATAGTGACAATGATAGTGACAGGTTGGTTGATATGACAGTGGTAGTGATAGTGAAAATGACAGGTTGATGTGACAATGACAATGACATCTTGGATGATTGGTTGATCATCGGTGATAGGTTTATGTGATAGTGGTAGTCATAGGTTGATGTGAGAGTGAGAGTGACAGGTTGGTTGATGCATTGGTGACATTGGCATTGATAGTATCAATGGTAGTGAGAGTGAGTCTACATTTATATTTCAGGGAGACATGATGGGGTAAGGAAAGGGGGTTGTATCATCCTTCCAGTTGGTTATGGAGAACTTAGGAAGTTGGTGATTCCTTACGGTTGGTGCCTACAAATTAGGGGGTCATATCCTCTTTCCGGTTGGTGCTAGATAACATAGGGAGTTTTTGATTCCTTCAGGGTAGTTCCTGTAAATCAGGGGGTTGGAACCTCCTTCTAGCTGGTTCTAGAGAATTTGGAAGTTTGTGCTTTCTATGAATGTATTCTTGATATATATAAGAAATCATTCCATGGTTTTCTCCCAATTTTGTTTCCACATAAATTATGGTGTACTATGTATATGATGTGATATTGTTGAACTGTGCTTCTTATGGTTATATTCTCATAATATATTGAATGAAATCATAAATGATATAATGTTGATAAAGTTGAGTATTATATATTGTTATTGAAAGTGGTAAAAATGCTCATACTGATTCACCTCCCCTCTCAGTATTCCAACAATTGGTATCAGAGCAGGTCCTTCAAGAACTCGTATAAAAAATGGAAGGTAGATCATGGAGAGCAACAATTTGTATAGGAATGGAATACCAAAGTTCAATGGTCAGAATGGTATAAAGTATGAGATGTGGAGGAAAATAATGAAAACATTTTTACATGAACATGGGTATGATGTTTGGTACTCAACTGTTACAAGATACACTGGCTCAAAGAAATTGAAGACCATATCCAAGAAGGAATTAAAGAGAAACAACAAAATAACAATGGATTTAATCTTGGAAGGATTACCAAATCCAGTAAAAGTCAAAGTGGGACAATGTTCATCAACCAAATAATTTTGGGATAAGAAACAAAATTTCTACTCAAAAGAATCTCCTCTAGAGCATGTTGATCATGATAAAGAATATGAAGAATATGTTGAGTTAGTATGTGAAGAAAGAATATCATTAGGTCAGAGAGATTTAGAAGAGGAATATTATGAGAGACACCTAACCAGTGCATTAGACAAGTTGTTCAAAGAAAGAGAGAAAAAAAATTCACTCGAGGAATAATTGATCATGATAAAAGGGGAGTCTCAAAATCCCAGCTCTGAAGAATTCTAGCAGATGATTGCAATCCTAAACTTCCAAGTAGAAGAATCCATAAGGATCAATGAAGAATACAAACATTAGTTGGAACAAAAGCAATTTTCAGAAACATAAATAGTATCACAAAGAAAGGAAGTAGAGAAGAGAGAAAATATTTTGACTATCCATATTAATGAAAGATCTGAGGACTTGAACAAAATTGAAGAAAAATTCAGTCAATAGGAAAGAAGACTTGAAGAAGAAATTTTCTCCTTGAAGACCCAACTTGAAGAAGAAAAGAGAAAGGAAGAAGTCATGAAGATCCAAATGATGAAGAAATAAGAAGAATGTGAGAAGCTTGAAGAAGAAGTTGTTGAATTAAGAGTTAAAGTTGTCAAGCTCAACAAGAACACTGAAGAGAGAGAAAACTCCACATCATCAGTAAAGAAAGCTGAAGATAAAAGTTACAAGTTGCTAGAAAGAAATAATAAATGAAATACTAAGAGTTATGTAGAAGTCATCAAATTCCCTACTAAGAAGGAAGAATGTGAGCCCTCAAAGAAGATCATTCCATAAATGAAGAAAACTCAAGAAGAAGATTACAAAAGAAAAATATATCAAAGAAGACCCTCCACTTTCAGGTATTAAAGAAGATTCAATCATTCTGAAGGAAACAATAGAAGAGAAGATTGTGATCAACCAATGCATGAATTCAGAAGAACTACATCACAAAGAATATCATTCACTCCCAGGTATGAAAATTTATTTTATGGTAATTGTTTTATTTGTACTAACTTTGGACATAAAGCTACAGATTGCAGAGCTTATGGAAGAAATGGTCAAGCAAGAAATGCATATGTGACTCCATATAATATTGAATGTTACAAATTGCATAGCTATGGAAATATATCATGATTATAGAAGCATGATGGATACTTCTATGAAAGAGAACATTGATATCAGATATAAGAAGGTTTGGAAAATAAAAAAACAAGAACATGTAAAGGAAGAATATATGAATGAAGGAAAACCATAAGTCATACTCTCAGGATTGGCAATAGTACGAGATCAAGAAAAATATACAGGTTAAAAGGAAGATATTAGATACAAGAAGGTTTGGAGAAGAAATGAAAAACAATAATACTAGGTGAATTAAAACCATGTCCCAAATATCGTACTCATAGGATTTGCAGTAGTGCGAGATCACGATGAATCCACAAGAAAAGAGGAAGAGGTCAAAATTAAGAAATATGATGATGATGAATCCGAAGATGAAGAGGAATATTACTCAACATCAAAGATGGTATTTTTTTGATCTATCCATCTCTGAGACTCCCAGTAAATATGAATATTGAAGAGGGGGAGTCTAAATAGTAGCTCTACATATCAAACAACTATCTTTCAATCAGTATGAAGTATTTGTATTTTTTGGAAAAGTAGTTTCAGAATGGAAGAGATTCACGGTACAGAGGATTCCAAGCATGCATTTAGACATGGACATATTCAATACATATTGTTGCAGACATGTAGAGATTGAATTGCAAAATTGAGAAGACAACTTGAGAATCTAGAATATGTTGTAATCAACATATGGGTAAGCATTATATGTAGTTGAGTACAAGAGTTGTGAAAAATTTATGACATATGGACAAAGATGGATTCATGAGATCTTTGACAGGTGTAAATAGATGCATGACATTGGATGAAAGTATAGTAATAATTGGAATTAGTTTAATCAGTGGAATCATTGGAAAAGTGAAATCAGGAAGGAAAGCAGTAAAAGGCACAACAAAATTTATATCGTTAGAAGAAGGCATGGTCATTGATGTGAACTTGACAAGTCATGAAGACTTGAAGTCAAGTAAATTTGAATATTTTTATATATGTCAGTGAATTACAAGAGGAAGAACCAATGGAAAAAGAACACCAGAAGAGAAAAAAAAACATATACATGAAATCCCACATTGATCTTCACAACATCTTACAAAAAAATCAAGGAAGGTAACTTCTCATAGAAAGAGATCTGAATCATGAAGATAGGGGGTGTACATGAAGTTAGAGAAATATTGTTCAAAGAAAGTATATCGATAGGGGGATTTACCCTTTTACCCATGATTTCAAAGGGGTAGAAAGAGAAAGATCAGAAGAGACATATTAGAAGCATGAATATAGGGGGAGCAACCATAAGGGGAGATACCCTTTCCCATCGATGTCAAAGGGGGAGAGAAAGATGAGGAAAGAAAAATTGGAGGAGAATTGGTCACAGGTGGAGTAGGAGTGTTGGAGTATAAGTTTTTCCATCAATGCAAAAGGGGAAGATAGTTGGACAATTTATTTTTGTTGACGTTATTGGACAATTGGTTTTAATTGATGTTAACATATGTGATGGGTGTATTTGGATAATTCTCCAAAGTGGTCCCCTTATGGCATAGCTCTAAGCATGACGCTCATGGGAATATGCTTTAAAGAATTATGAAAGAAACCCATAGGTGTGGTCATGAATCCCAAAGTTGTTTGAGGAATAATTAAATGAAGGATAGTGTAAACTTATGTAACACACTCATAGATGTATAGTCCTCATCATGTTGTTTCCAACGATAGGTGTAACATCACATGGTTCCTCATGGTTGAGGAGTTATTAGGTCATGAATTTGGAAGTCCCAAAGATGGGTTAAGAATTCCCTAATTGGTTGCAAGATGGGCTAAGAAACCCCTAATTGGTTGTAAGTCATTAAAGAAAGGGTTAAGTGGTTGTAACAAGAAAGTTCAAGAATCCCTAAAGTTAAGGAAAGAGGTTACTTAGAAAACGTATATATACACCTCAAGAAGTCACTCATAAGTACATTCACACACACATTCTATTGAATATATTCTATGTGAGTAAGTGATTCTTATTTAAGGTAACCAAGGAGATATGAGGCAAATTTTAGAGAGATTATGATGTGAAGAAGGGAAAAATTCCAAGGGAGGATGAAGTCTTGTGATGAAATGTTCTATGGTATGTTATTTAAAGGTCATCTTACCATTTTCCCTATAACGTTATTTATAGAATGAATCAGATATCGAAAATTGGATTCTATTGAGAAGACATATCAAGTTACAATTGGTAACAATTTCATATTCTAGATTGTTTTATTTTTGGAGATACACTTTGTGGAAGATAGGGTTTTTTGCTAGTCCTGAAACTAGTCTCAAACATGTGTTCCAAGTAAAATAGTCATAACTTATTCATAGAGGATACAAATTATGTTAGACCAATTGTATTGGAAAGATAACCATTTGTAGTATCTTTTGTGTGAGTTTCAGAATCAAATATAAAATATTGAGCACGTGACATGTTGTACAAGTTTACTCTCTAGAATAGGATAACATTCAAGAAGGTTTTCAATTTTTGCTATAAATTATGTTATGAGAAAGTTTAGGAAGAAATATCTTATAGCATCTGTTGTTAAAATTCCATACCTTTATTCATTACAGGTATGGAGTCATTCTTGTTGAAATTTATGGTTTGTGACGAATCCAAAACTAGTCCTGTGAGATTGAGGTAAAGTTCGAACAATATGTTATTCTCTTATTGATGAAGTTGAGGAAGAGCTACAAGTATGCAATATTGTGTATCAGGTCAACTACATGATCAAATGTATTCTTATATTTTTATGGTACATGTCATGGTAGTGATTGTGCATGGTACACCTTGGTTATGGTATGAAACATTGTTAGAGGTAGATCCTTGGTGCATGGTGCGAGGCATATGCTTGGTACATGTATGAGGTATATGTCTTTGTGATGTTGGTACATGTTGAGGTACCCCTTAGTGTTGTTATGGTACATTGATTAGTAGCACATATTGGCTATATTGGTATCTTGGTATTGTGTCTATCCTGGTTATGCTTGAGGAACTTCATTTATGATATCTTATGATGTACATGACATGGTACATGGTTGATGTACTTGTTATGGTACATGGTTGATGATTGATGTACATGGTATGGTATAGGTTGGTGTACATGGTATGGTATAGGTTGATGTACATGTTATGGTACATGTTGATGTGCATGGTTGATATATGTTGATGTACATGGTTGATGTACATGGTTTGGTGATGGTTTTGGTATCCATGTGAGTGGATCTGTTTATAGTTGGTTGATGTGATAGAGAAAGTGAAAGTGACAGGTTGGTTGATGTGATAGTGAAAGTGACAGTGATAGATTGGTTTATGTGATAGTGACAAGTTGGATGATTGGTTGATCATCATTGACAGGTTGATGCGAAAGTGGTAGTAACAATTTTATGTGACAATGACAATGATAGGTTGGTTGATGAATTGGTGACATTGAGAGTGATAGTATTAGCAGCAGTGATAGTGAGTCTACACTTATATTTCAAGGCAGAAGGATGGGGAAAGGAAATAGGGTTGTATCCTCCTTCTTTTTGGTGTCAAAGAACTCAGGGAATTGGGGATTCATTCAGGTTGGTTCCTGTAAATCAAGGAGTTGTAGCCTCCTTCCAGTTGGTGCCGGAGAACTTAGGGAGTTGGTGCTTCCTTCAGGATGTTTCTTGTAAATCAGGGGGTTTATGACTCCTTCCAATTGGTGATGGATAATTTGGAAGTTGGTGCTTCCTATGAATGTATTCTTGATATATATAAGAAGGAATTCTTTGGTTTTCTCCCTTTGGGTTTCCACATAAATTCTGGTGTACCATGTATCTAATGTGACATTGTTGAATTGTATTTCTTATGGTTATATGCTAATAATATATTGAATACAATAATAAATGACATACTGATGATAAAGTTGAATATTATATATTGTGATTGAAAGTGGTAAAAAATTTTCATACTTATTCACCCTCCCTCTTAGTATTCCAATAGAGAGAGTTCCCTTATGTGAGGAGGTGTTAGGTTAAAATTTTATGAAGGAGAGGAAAAACATTCTATGGGGAGATCTCAATATTACCCTCAAAATCATTGAAATTTGGGGGTCCTCGGTGAAGGAAGACTCTCTATTTGCATTTCTTGTGCAAAAATTTGAGGAAGCTAATTTAGTGGATGTAGAACCAATTAAGACGTCCCCGACTTGTAGGAATTTGAGGGCAAGGACATATATGTTCTCTAAAAGGGTTGATAGGTTTTTAGTGTCTAACTCATTCATTAATTACCTTTAGAGGATTAGGTAAGTGATAAAGGTAGCGGGCTTGGACTTTTACCATCTTCCTATCCTTATACAAATTGTGAAGGAAGACAACAAGCTCCCTAGATCCTTTAAATTTAATGCAAGGTGGTTAGAGGATGAGAGATTTGTAAGATTGGTTAAGGATTGATGGACCTTGTATGATGACTCTATTTTGGAATATGTTAGCCTCTAAWTTGTATCCTATCTCAAAATATTTAAAAGAGTGGTGGATAATTGGGTCTTCTTGAAGAGAAGGATTGGTGAGCAACCCTTGGTATCAGTGGAAAAATAAAATAGATCTATAATCATGACTTTGAAGTTATTTTTTATGAAAGAATAAGGAATAAATTTAAAAAGATAGAAAAAAATAAAAGGAAGCCATTGAAAGAGAAAGAATCCCAATGGAGGCTTAAAAGTAGGAAATCATGGTTAGCTAATGGAGATTAAAACAACAAATACTTCAATAACTATCCTAACCATAGAAAAAAATTGAGCTCTATTTGGGAAATGTAGAGGGATGATGGGAGCACAACACGGTCTTTCAAATTTATAATAGATAGAGTGATTTCACATTATAAGAGTTTGTATAATGAGAAGGAAAAGGTAAGTATTGTATAATATTTAACACCACATATTTATTTCCTAGTTTTGTAGGGGAGGAGGAAAATGAATCCTTGAAAGGGGAGGTGTCTAAAAGAAGAATTAAAGTTTGTATTGGATTCTCTTCAAAAAGATAAGAATCTGGGCCTATATTGTTGGTTTGTGGAGTTCTTCATTGGATTCTATGATTGGATGGAAAATGAAATGGAAAGGGTGGAGGAGGAAACTAGGAAAACTAGGAGGGTGTTTGGTATTTTCAATTGTACTATTTTCTATTTGTAGATGATGTGTTGATTTTTTGTCTTTGATCTAGAAGGGATGTGCCTAAGCTAAAATATATTATATATTACATATTTGGGGATGGAAATAAATGTACAAAAATATAAAAATGTTTTTAATAAAGTAGAGCTAAATCAAGTTAGAAATATTATACATGTTATGGCAAGATTTACCTCACCCCATGCAACTTGCTCAGAAGGCCTTGTTTATACCCTTTGCAGATTGACACCCTGTACCCTAAGAGGAAATGTTCCCCCGAGTGTTCATGTAATGCATGCACCCCCTTGCATTAAGCATAGGTATGTTCCACTGTTGGAAGTAGTTTCTTACTCGCGACACTCGTTTCCTCCTCTGTATCATAACATTCATTTGTCTATGAAAAAACAAAAAAATATGGGTGAGAAAAGAATATTATCTCATGTTGGCAGTAGTCATGTCACCTTTGAACAAAGCACAAACTTTTGAGTCCACTTTTCATCAAATTTTGGGTTTCGCATGACCTTAGGAAGATGAGCTCGTTACTTAGAGTTTACTCCTCCGAATGGTTACTCTTCCAATCCCTATGGAGAGTTTTATTGGTGCCTCCTACATCACAAAGTTCATTATCAATTCTATGGTACCAAATTCCTCCATAAGTCTCATGCTCTTGTTCAAAGGATGTCTATAAAACTTTGTCAGCCATTTCTCAAAAAACTTGATTTTGCATGTCGGCCATACGCTCAGTGTGTCTCAGAACTACATGACGTTGTAGTCCTACCGTGCACCTTGGTCCTAATTTCATTATGGGTAGGTAACTTTGAACCCAACAGTCAATATCGCCTTATTGGTTGTTGATTGGGGGGTTTCCCTTATTTTCGACGATAAGAAATATATTCATACATTGGGATTTGTGCAGTGTCTTGGATTTCGTTAATCGTATTGGTGGTTTCCTTGCCTTTGTCGACAATTTTCATTACTGGTTGTTATTCAAAGGGTCTTTTTCATGCATTTCTTGCATTTGGTGCATGTGAAAAATGAATAGGGTCATTGGTTAGTGAAAATCCTCTTCATTCGAGTTCGTCCAAATCATGAAGCTATTTCTTTGTACCTCGTTTTGACTGATGAGAGATGCCTTAATTATCTCCTTTCAGTGGGTCTCTTTCCATCGACTTCAACTCATTTTTTTTTGAAACGAGGCTTAGAGTCCTCTGAGTACCTAGAGGCTTGTAGTCATCGGTGGTAGGTTCTCTCGCCATCTACATTTGTGAATACATAAATGTCTCCTAATCGATGGATTCTTCAAGTGTTCTACCTCAACACCTTTATTCAAACTTATAAGAGTGTACTTGGTGCCTTGATACCTACTTTCATTATCAGTAGGATGTCTCTCATTTGTTAATGGTATACCTTAATGACTGGTAATCAAACAAAGTCTCATTTTGTTCGACCTCAACTCCTCTATTCACATGATATAGACTTGCATCTTTGGAAGATCATGTAGAAGACTTGAATACATCAGTTTATAGTTGCATCTTTCCTAAGTTGTTGCTATCATTCATTGGACTAGTACCTATATGACTTCAATTATCATGGGACATTAGATTGTACTCCATTGTATATAGATATCTTCATATTGATTTTGAGATTGGTTTTCACTGGGCCTTGTTCGTGAATATGAAATCCTACGACGTGTATCTCCTTTGTATTTCCTATTCATGGCCATGAACAACTGTTTGGTATATTTCCACATGGATTTGCAGTGTAATTCAAATTGGAAGCCATGTGTACAAATTCATTATGGATTGTAGTATTATAATGAGCATTTAGTTCATCCATATGGGTCTCCATTACTCCACTTCTGGGAATTATAATGTATTTCGGCCATCGCAGATACTCCCCTGACCTCACACATTAGGGGGCATTTGTTATAGCAATATTTTCCTCACCCCATGCAACTTGCTCAGAAGGCCTTTTCCATTTTCCTATGTAGACTTGAAGTCCCCTTTTTCACTTCCCAGAGCTAAAAATCATATTTTTATGCATATACATGCCCTATTAGTTATACAACATGCGTATACATAGGTTGCACCACGACAACCCGCATACATCGATTTTGGTGCTCAAAATTAAAAATTGTGTTGTGTTTCCATGTCACGTCACAAGATCCATCATCCTTGACCTTCCATATACTGGAAACATTACAACTCAGCCCTTCAATTCCATTTGAATCCTATAGATGGGCCATATCCAAATCATGGAAAGGGAGAAGAATTCAACTTTTGAGAGAAAAGTTACTTTGGAGAAACTATTCACTTGATATTGAGTTTACATCCCTTTGTCCTTTAAAGTTTGAACACATTGCTCAGCCTCCAAGCTCTTCCATCTTTGATGGAGAACCTCAATGTCTCTCTTATATGAGCTTGCCTTTAGTGGAGGATTGAAGTGGTGGAGGCCCAACTGGAAGGGACTTATTTTGTTGGTTCTGAGACATGAAGATACAAAAGTTTGTCATTCATACACTTCTGTTGATCATATTTTAATAGAAATACTATTTTCTCATCCAACTGATGTATTGCAAATATTTGAATTATTATTATATGGGCGTATTTGTTATGAATGTTAATGGATTATGCTATTGTATGTGATAAATTTATATATTTTCACCATATTCTTGTGTATATTGGTTGTTGAGGACAAGTTGTAGGTATAGAGCTTTGAGTCAAGTGCTCAACGATGGTCTTCATCGAACGCCCATGCGAGGTAGGATCTTTATCTTTTCTTGTTAACATTTTCATATATATAGCATACTTGGGATTATAGTTGATTTCTACACTCATTCCATTTGTTGTGGTTTACCCCATTCCATAAAGTGATTTTCCTCATAAAAAACAAGTCTTTCCTTTTTATACTATGGGCTTCCTAGTGGGATTCAAATACTTAGGGTTTCTACTGAAACCCAATGACCATAGGAAGAGTAATTGGAAATGGTTGATTAAGAAGATTGAGGGTAGGATGAATTTGGGGTGTAATAGGTGGTTTTCAATGGGAAGAAGGATCACATTGGTTAATTCAGTAAGAAGATATTTTATTATAATAGTAATCGATGGCCTTTGTTCCAAAAAGAAACCTTTTTGAATCTGTTAAAAAAATCGAATTTTTTGTGGATTGGAAAAAGAGAAATAAGTGGTATTCATCTTGTAAAATGGAAAATCCAAGGAGGTTGATGGTTGGGGCCTAAAAAATATTCATTATTTTTGGAAGGCCCTAGTAGCTAAGTGTTTATGGAGGTTATTTTCTAAGGATAACCTATGTAGAGAGGTAATATTGTAGAAGTATATTGATCCATTATCTTTTGAGGAATGGATTATATTAGAAATCAAAACTATTCATAATGTATCAATTGTGTGGAAGGACAATATTTAGTCATTCTCTCTAGTGGGGGACTGACTCACTTGGAAAATTGGCAATGTGTAGAAAGTGAGAATTGGGGATAACCCATGGGTTGGAAGTGGATATTTGTACAAGTTGCATTGGGACCTAATTTATAAACTATAGAGGGAGGTCATTTATAAGTGAGGCCAAGTGGTTGATCTCTTAAGTACCTAAATTCATTATCAGGGTTGGAAATCAGTGATAGGTTAATCTTGGAAGAGTTGGAAGATAAAATATGGAAAGGGTTTGTAAGACAACTATCAAATAACCACACCATGGAGGGAATTTATAAGTTAGGTTGAGTGGTTGATATCTTAAGTACCTAAATTTGGTATAAAAGATGGAATTTAAGGATAGGTTAATATTGGAAGAGTTGGAAGATGAAATATGGAAAAGGGTTTGTAGGAAAACTAACAAAGAACCATATCAAGATTAATGAGAAAGATGATAATTTTTTGTGGTCGAAGAACCTAGTGCTATGGGTTTATACTCCTAAACTATAGTATAAGGCTATGTTTGAAGATAGAAATTAAGAAGGAGAGTAGTGGTGGAAAATAATGTGGAAAATGAAAGCACATTTAAAATCCAATATATTCATGTGGTTGGTATTTAGGAACAAATATTTGGCACGGGATGTCTTGCAAAGGAGAAAGAAGAAATGTCTATAAGAATGTGTGTTATATAAGGAGGCATGAGAATCTTTAAATAACCTATTTTATAGGTGTTCATATGCAAGGGAGTTATGGGCAGTTTGATTGGAAGTAAGGGGGGAATGACATGGGTAGACTTTAGGAGATTTCTTGAATAATTGGTGGTAGAATAAAGAATTTAAGGGATTCATAGCTCTTCCATTTTTAGTCTCATGGGATATATGATAACATGTAATGATTATATCTTTCAGGATAAGGGGGAGTCCTCATTCCAATCTACTTCCCAAATAATATTAATGTTTAGTAGTTTCAAAATATGTGGCAAGGATATAAAATTATGGGAATTGTATCATCCTCCAATATATAAGAGTGGTGTAACATACCCCAACCCATACGAGGGACATTATGGTCCATAATACTCATAAAAACAAAATTTATTCTAACTAAATTAATTCATTTACAGTTAATTAATTTCATGTAGCTTTCAACTATGAATTAAAATAGATTTAGATACTGTCGAAAACCATAAAATAGAAGCATCTACACCATGCTAATAAACAACATGAAATGAAAATAAACAAATCATTACAACAACATATAAATCATTCTCATTTACACATAGTTCACACACAACAATAACACATGTAAATAACTTAGCAACAAGATAAAACACTTTTCTTTAAACTAGAGTTGTGCAAATAGATTCTTGGGATGAACGTTCCACCCAAACATATACTGATTGTTCCAAATCTCAACATCTAGTCACCCTCGAGTCAAGAATAGTAATCCGCAAAAGAGGGTGGTCTCTCACAGTCCACTCACAACTCATAAAATCACACAAACCCACTAATATCTTCCTACAACTACCTCAATTTTCCACCAACTCTCTTCCTCTTGACTTTCCCAACCCAAGGATTGTACCCCTTCATTGATCTCAGTCCCTCGAGTGTCCAATTCATTTATAAGGGCCTCTCTGGCACATGTAGCTAGGAATCTCTCAGCCGGGAACTCAAGGGAACTTGCTTCTAGGAAAAATTCCAATAAAACACAACAAACACTTGTTGTTTGAGTAAAACTCACTTACAATTTCACTCTTAAGGAATGAGAACCTAGCTCTTCAATTTCCAGCTCCAATATGCTCTGAATACACTTAATATTGTTCTATAATTATCCCTCCCTGGCTACATCAGCTCCGAGCTCTCTTTCTTTCTTCCTACTTTCTCCTCATGCACAAAAACTCGTTGTGTAAATTTGTTATTTCCAACCCATACGAATTTCCTTTCCTTTAACTTTCTTTTCTTGAATCACACTTTTCCCCAAGATGATTGTACTCAACCCCCATGTGATCAATAACTTTGGGATGTGACCACTCATGCCCACCCTCTTACATGCATTAAATGATTGGCTTTTGGATCACTCAATTAGAAATGGAAAGGTTCATATACAAATAGAAATTTTAGGAAAATGGGTTGAATTAATATACATGGGTAATTCCCCCTTGGACCCCTCTTGGCCATTATCCTAGGCTCTGTCTTCTTTTGTGGTTTAATTCATCCCCCATCTCTTTTCCATGTCCCCTTAGCAACTGGCATCACATTTGTATTATTAAAACATTGAAATACAATTCACATATTACATCGCTTTGGCTGTAGCCACATATTATATATACACAAGCATTAATTAAACTGGGGATTATGGTGGGGATGTTACATTCCCCCTCCCCTACAATTGTGCACCATCCTTGGTGCACTCTATGTCGATATACATTGTTGGCTTGTTTTACAGGAATTGTGCGCTTGTCATTGATGGAAAGAACAACAACGAACCAAACCTCAAGAGCAAAGAAGACGAGAAATATCAGAAGAGATAGCGGTCCAGAAGTGTAGACGAAGTCCAAGAGACTAACTCGCGGGTGGAGAAATGGTTGAGACCCGTGAACTCTTAGAAAACCTTCTAAGTTGCAGAGATCAGAAGCTCAGGAGGAAGAGCGACAGTGGTCGTTGAATCATCGATCCAGAGGACCAACAATCGTCAGATTGAATTAATGGAAGGATGGGATCAGAAAGGGCTAAGATATGAGATCTTGATGTTATTGGATAAATCGGAAGGTGTAGACACTAACTAATCTCCCTAGATCCACCTAGATATAGAACAAAACACACCAGAACATGATGCTTTCCTTAAGTATTAAATATTGAATTTACTAACTTAAGAGGGATAGGTGACATACGGTTTAAACGTCGCTTCCTCTCACCATTTCCATCCTAGCTTCATTCCAATACTCATACAATGATGATCCTGCAAAATAACGCAACCAACCAAAGTGATAGTAATAGCATAAACTCAATATAAACCTATGTATGTGATCAAGGAATCATACAATAAAACACAACAAGCTTTATAGGAAAGAATTATATTAATGTATCATATTAAATGTGAAAGAGAGATTACAACCATGGACTTGATGTCATAAGGTCCCTTCCAACTATCCTTTGTTCCCCACTCACTTCCACTCCAAGAATTCTAAGAGCATAGATCTGATAATACTCACAATCTATCTTGACAAAGTGGCTCATCTAGCCAAGCTAACAATCTCCAAAGCTCAATCCAATCCAAGCTAATCCCAAAAGCTCCAAAGCTAACCTTATCCAATGAGAACTCCTCTCCTTTTATAAGTTGAAGAGGATAAGGTGAGGAGGTTAGAATGATCCCACCAAATCATGAAAGAAATTAAGATCCAAACCATTCGGATGCCACCTCACCATGGAAGTTTCTCCTTCTAGAAGCATCGAGAAGATGCTCGTTTTTCCCACGTATGAGCATTTTCACACCCTGCCTATATAGAAACCTGCGAACACTTCGCAACCTAGCTAAGGTGCAGCCTATGAAAAATAGGCATTTTCGCACCCTAGCTATAGTGCAGCATGCAAAAATCCTCTTTAATAGGGTTTTTACAAAGGGAAATGCAACTTCTTTTCTCAGGAAAAGTTCTTCTCCCTTCTTTCTTCAGGAATTAGGCTACTAACCCCTCTGAAGG
>JASDQU010103695.1:171663-203437 GCA_032191745.1 Picea mariana
AAGGTCATCATATGTGGTTCAACTTCTTCATGCATGAGCAAGTGTGTGTGTCAAAGCTAGGAGCCATCGAAAGGAGGCCTACGACATCAAGGCTCAGGTTGTAAGTTTCTCTTTCATTTAATGCAATACAGTAATATGTCCCTTTCCCATAATTATGATGTCATCTTATTACATGATTCCTTGATCACATGTATAGACTAAGTATTGAATACATTAATTTGCATTTGCTGTGATTGGTTTGTGTTGTTGTGATTGGAATGATGCAAGAGCATCGGAGCAGAGCAAGGAACAACAGAGATTAAAGGAGAGCATTCATAAGGTATGTTTGCCATCTATTTCTCTTAGTTCATTTCAATAGTCTAGATCTAGGGGAAGGGTAGTATTCTGTCACGTTTTGTTCTAGATCCAGGTGGATCTGGGGAGATTGGTCTGTGTCCGCACTCACGAATTTATCCATAAACACACCTAGGCGCTACGTAGAAGATTCCAAGAAGCGAACACGTGGCCCAATTTGAGGGGTGACACGTGTCAAGTTCTAACTGGAAAATCAACCTTTTAAGAGAAAAAAACACAGTGACACATGGCACGCATATTGTGTGTCCACGTCACCCTAGGTGGTGTCACAAATTCATGTAACTTTGTCCCTTATATACTTTAGGACTCGGAGACTTTGGAGGTCCAAAATTTCTTCCAACAGTTTTCCCCTAAACGTCAAACTCCCAAAATTTTTAACCTCCCGAGGTTCATGTAGTACAACTATCATAATTCAAGGTGGTGACACATGGCCCCACCATTGAGTGACATGTGTCAGGTCCTAATCGGTACTAAAGGCCTATCAAAATCACAAAAACAAGTGACATGTGGAAGACCTAGGTGCTCTGGGACTTCAAGGATTTCCTATCTCTTTGTCACTTTATCAAGCCTGCCGAACTACCGAACTACTGAATAGGTCCATGCCACCCCAGTGAAGTCATCATTACACAACACTCCATAAAATCAGGACTTCGAAGATTCTTTCACATCTATACATTGTCAAAACTCCCGAACTGCCGACTGCTGACAACTACTTGTCGTAGCTTCGAGAATTCGATGATTTTTTTACCACGCAACCTCCAACATATTTCCCTGAACTCTGGACTATCAAACCACAACAAAAATCCAATGGTTCTCCTCCTCCCAAATGAACTATGGCTGAGAATCACTATGGGACTTCATAGGATTTCACTTTTGAACACCCCACAACCTCTAGAGTGTCGTATTATGAACATTACTTAATCTGCGGACACGTGTCCCTAGAAATGGATGGTCCGAATTGGTTTTGGACTTTGAGACTTTAGCAGTTTTCTCTGCTATATATTTAAAACAGCCGAAGGGCGAAGTCCGAAGGACTTTTGTTCTAAACCTCCATGCACCTTCTCCATATCTAACGGTTCTGGGGGATATTTCGTCTTCCAAATACATCCAATGAGCCAAATTTAACTTTGTGGACCAATACCAAGTCTGTCATGGTTTATCAAACTTCTATACCTCTTGAGCTTCTGAACGCAACCAAGGCGTTCCCTCAACTCCCTCCTCGCACTCTGTACATTAATTCCTTGTGGAATTTTGACTCAAAATTCCACATTCGTGGCCCATCCAGGTTCATTGTGGAAACCATGGGCTATGATACCAAATTGTAACGTCCCCTGACCACCCTGGCCATGGAAATACCACTACTTCAAAACCAGAATACTCCGACACATATATGTAGAAAACCCTAGTCTTAAGCCACTGTGATATGTATGCTCTATTCTAGTTGATATATATATATATATAATTCAAATTTAAATAGACATAAACATTCTTCTCATACACATATTCATGCGGAAGTGACAATAAACACATACATGAAACATATAAAGGAAATACTCATAAAATTATAACACATGTGCAAGATACACAAAATGCAATCAACATAGAATTGGTACTTACAATTTTTATGAGAAGACCACCGACTACGTGCTGACCTTCCACGAACCTCCCAACCTTACACCACACTGCTCCTAGCTATCAGTAGTGGGTCACCCCCGAGATCAGACTAAACTTCATGCAGGGTAAATTAAATCCTAGGCTAGGTTGAGACTACAGAAAGATTCACAATGCAACATGAAGTATTCCCTCCAAGGAGGCTACTTACGCCCACTGCTCACAGACTCTCATTCCCCACATGCTTGTCCCACCCTAGGAATACACACCTTCATTGTTCCACAGTCCATTGGATGCTCCACTTCCCTTCGAAGGCTTCAACAATAGGCTGATAAGGTTTTCTCAGAGTTCGGTAGCTTCTGTTGGATTCCCTCTAGGAGAAATCACTTCCCCATCAATCTCTCTCATCTGGAGAAAGTTTCTCACATGTATGACAACCTACTTCTTCAACCCACGGGACTGACTCCCCGTCTCTTCAAACCACAAGCTTTGGAACCTGCTTCTTTTTTCCATCTCTTAATTCCAACGGGTAACTATAGCAGAAAACTCGGGTAAGGCAGGGTACGATCTCAGAAAAATACTAGTGCGTGAAAGTTACTGAGGTTCATGAGAGTTCAAGAATGGTAGAAATTGGCTAACTACATGCCTTCTTAGTGCGTGAGTGAATGGGTGCGAAGGATGGCTAAAATTGTGAGTGAATCCGTGAGGAAAGATGGAAAGAAAGGCTAGTGAACCCCCATAATGACAGAGTTTCCCCCATAAAACTGCATGTGTCCTGGATGACACATGGTTCTCTAGGAGCCCATTCTTCTCCACTTGGAGTTCATTCCTATCCACTTGGAGTTCGTTCCTCTCCCCAAAGGAACTTATGATAACATGGTTTATTTCCCAAACTTTAGTAATTTAGGAAATACATTATAATATTCCCTTGGGTTAAGCCCTCAATCATGGCCCCTTTTTCCTAGTCTCTCGCCCCCCCTCCCTTTCCCTTCATAGTGGATCTTAGTCCCCCATAACGCTTTGTTCATGGTCGGTCTACATGAAACAATGTATTTTTTATTAATGATCTGCATAATTACATATACAAAATCAGGCTCACTGGCCTTAACATCTAGGCTCTTTGGCCTAATAAACACATAAGCCTTTCAACTTATAAACATTTGTCTCACTAGCCTATAAACATAATTACAATTCAGTAGGGTCTCGGCCTTGGGGTATTACATTTACCTACCCTATGGATTTTTTCCTGATCAATTTGACTTTCTGGTCTAGGATGCGTACTGGTTCCACCCAGAGACCACCTTCATGCTCCACCTAGATCACATTCGAATCAATTATGTGGTTAGGGCCAAAAACAGATTTCTTTAATAATGATACATGAAACACATTATTCACTCTCATGGATGGTGTCAATGCTAATATGTATGCAACCGGCCCTATATTTTCTATTATTTCAAAAGGCCCACAATATCTTACTTCCAACTTTGGGAAATTGCCTAATCTTATTGAATTTCTCTTTTCCTTTAATTTTAAGAACACTTGTTCTCCCACTTTAAAATATATAAACACTCTTGTTTGCATAGATTTGTTTCCTATCCTGGGAAACATTTAAATTTGGTTTGATCTTTACCATCTTCTCTTCCATTTCCTTTAACAAATCCGACCCAACAACTGCTCTTTTTGATGGATTATCCCAACTCACTGGAGTGTTACATTTTCTGCCATACAATGCTTCAAATAGACTCATCTTCAATGAGGCTTGATACTGATTATCGTAGGAAAATTCAACTAAATGAACATAATCTTCCCACTTTGATGGTTGATCCATCACATACATTCTAAGAATGTTCTCAATTATTTTGTTGGACCTTTATGTTGCCCATATGACTTTGGGTGATATGTTGTACTAATATTTAAATTCGTCCCAAATCCTTTGAACAAAAATTTCTGAAAATTAGATGTGAAATTGGGATCTTTGTTTGAAACTATTTCCTTAGGCACTCTATGTAACCGAGCAACTTCCTTCATATATATTTATGCAATATTTGTTGCCTTGTGTGTAGCATTTACTAGGATAAAATGTCTTTCCTTAGTCAATTTATCCACCACCACCATGATGGAATCATGCTGCTTCACCATTCTGGGAAACTTTGTAATAAAATCAACCATGATAACTTCCCACTTCCATTTTGGAATGGGAAATGGCTGTAGAAAACATGCTATATTCCTATGTTCAATCTTCACTTTTTTGCATTCTAGACAACTGGCTATGTAATTAGCCACTTCCTTTTTCATTCCTAGCCAAAAGTATTGTCTTTTCACACCTACCGTTGTCTTCTGATATCCTAGGTGCCCGACATATGGCACATTATGCATTTCTTTCAAAACTACATTTTTTAGCTCACTCGAATTGGACACATGCACCTTACCTTTGTACATGAGTATTCCATCTTCTTTCAACTCATAAGAATTAAATTTCTACTGAAAATTTCCTTGTTGTAATATCTCTTTTACTTTTAGATAATGTTGATTTGAATTTGTTGTTGTAATAATTTGGTCTTTCAGATCAGTCATGTACATGATGATAGCTGCAATATGCTTCTCATGAGCTATCTTACTGAGTGTATCAACCACTTGATTTTGTTTTCCCTTTATATGCTTAATTTCAAAGTCATATTCACTCATAAATTCCATCCATCTAGTTTTTCTAGCATTTAGTTTTGGTTGTCAAAAAAAATGTTTCAGACCACAGTGATTTGTCCTTAGCTTGAATCTCTTACCCAAAAGGTAATGTCTCCACATTTTTAATGCATGTACAATAATTACTAACTCTAGATCATAGGTAGCATAATTTATTTCATGCTCTTAATTTTTTGGACTCATAGCATACCACATTATCCTTTTGACTGAGGACTCCACCAAGCCCTTCCTTGCATGCATCAATGCATACAAATAAATCTTCATTCAGATATGCAATCTTCAATATTGATGCACTTGTCAATATTTCCTTCAACTGCTGAAAACTCTCTTCACACTTGGAAGTCCATTCAAATTTCACTCCCTTCTTTTGCAAATAAGTGATTGGACTTGCAATCTTTGAGAACCCTTTTATTAATATTCGATAATAATCAGAAAAAGCCATGAATGATATGACCTATGTCACATTCTTTGGTGTTGGCCATCCTCTAATGTCCTTTATCTTCTCAGGATAAACTTCTATCCTTGTTGTTGATATTATATGCCCCAAGTAGTGAATCTTCTTATGGTAAAAGATGCGGTTACTTAGCTTAGCATACAATTTATGTTCTCTTAAAACTTGCAACACCATTCTCAAATGTTGTGCATATTCCTCTTATGAGTTAGAGTAGACAAGATTTCCATATAGGAACACAATCACAAACTTGTCCAGGTAATCCCTGAACACTCCATTCATCAAACACATAAATATTGTTGGGGCATTTGACAGTCCAAATGACACTACCACAAACTCTTAATTCTCATACCTTGTCCTAAATGTTTTCTTGCTGATGTATTCTTATTTTATCCTCATTTGATGATAATTTGATCTCAAGTCAATATTGGAAATGATTCTTGCACCTTTCAGTTGATCAAACAAATCATCAATTCTTGAAAAAGGATATTTTTTCTTTATGGTGACCTTATTCAACTGTCTTAAATCAATGCAAATCCTTAAGGTTCCATATTTCGTCTTTACAAAAAGAACTAGGGCTCCCCAAGGTGACACACTTGGGTGTATATACCCCTTCTTTAACAACTCCTCAAGTTGTATTTGCAACTCCTTCAATGTTGGTGTGCCCATTCTATAAGGTGACTTGGACACTGGGGAAACTCTTGGAACCAAAGAAATAGATAAATAAATGTCTCTTTTTTTTGGAAATCCTGGGATTTCTCTAAAAACATCCTCAAAATACTTCAAGACTAGATGGTCTCCAGTGCTTGTCACTTTATCTTTGGCTGCTTCTTCCATGTGGGCTGCAAAAATCTAACATCCCTTTCTGAAACTCTTCTTCAATTGCATAGATGAAATCTCTATAACAACTAAAGCTCTCTGAATGCCTTGAATCTTTCCTTKCTTCCCTTCTTTATAAATACATGTGAATGTCTTGTTGTAACAGTCTAGGACCGCATGGTGTTTTGCCAACCAATCCATGCCAATTAGAAAATCATATGAACCCAATGGTATGATGTGTTGAKAATGTAGCAAAGAATGTCTTCCACACATTGCAACGTCCTATCATGGTGGGAGACAATGAAACGTTAGTCAAGTTKATTAAATTAAACTTTTCCCTAACTCTAACTTAGGAAAAGGACTGTTGATGTGTTATATTCTTCAATTGACTTTATTGAGCACCTTTACTAAGGTTAAAGTGAAAAATAATTTAAGTGATGGATGTTTTAATATTATTCATCCATATTGGAGAGTGAGGGAGATTTAATCTCAACCCTCCATCCTTATGAGATTATATTTGTCACTTGCTCAACTAAGTATAAGGAAAATCAACTTGGATAAGGGAGATGCATTAGATCATTGAGAGATCCATTAGAAGAGAATCCATCTAGGATTTGTGAGAAGAGAGTCTTGTAGGGAGAAAGAGGAGGAATTCCAGCTGTAGATCAACTCACTTCCAGGGTCAATAACATGCCAAATACTTCAGGAAACAAAGGAGTTATCAAAGGTGATGCAATGCTCACGCAAGAGCCATACAATTTATGCAAAGGCACTTGTGCAGTTTTTTTTTTTTTGTAGAAATGGGTTTTCTAGAGGTTGAAAGAGGGGCCATACTTAATCTTGGAATCTTTACACTAAGGTTTTTCTTAGTATTTATTGGGGCCGATTTACTGTAATAAGATATCTATATTTTCTTGTTGAATAATAAAAATCTCCAAATCTATTGCACTGGTTTTCCCTCTAGGGTTTTTCCAGGGACTATTGTCCAAAAATATTTGTGTAGATGTGATGTGATTGTTGTTTTCTTCTACTATTATGTTCTTGGTTTAATATTCTTCTTTGCATAATTAATTGTTGAGAAAATAGGCTAGAGAAATCTATTAGAAGTGAAATGTAACTCGTTATTGTGTTGGGTTTAAAGAAAATTCACATGGTATCATAGTAGGACTGTTGAAGAAGAAGTATTGCAAGAGGATATGTTGAAAATAACAATAGAGGAGTTCATATATGAAAAAAAAATGGTATATTACAACACATAATCATTTTCAACTATGGCCATGATCTTAAGAATGGAATATAGGCTTCATGGTGCTCAAAACTTTGCCACATGGAAGGAAAGGGTCACTATGATCTTGGATGTCAATGATTTCCTTGATCATGTTGATACTAAATCAGTAGCTCCCATAGATGCAATTGCATTGGTGACATGGAAGAAGGGTGAGGATAAATCCAAGAGCATACTCCTTGATGGGGTGAAGGATAACATAATCCCTCATATCACCAGGAAAACGTTCGCTGAATAGATGTGGGCTACCTTAAATGTCCTTTACCAGAGTTAAAACGAAAATAGGGTGATGGGGCTTCGAGAGAGATTGAGAAGTACCAAAATGGGAAGAGGAGAAGGTTTTGTTCACTACCTTACTCGAATTACTAAGGTCAGGGATGATCTAGGCATAGTAGGTGAGAAAAATGAAGAGTATGATTTGGTGCATGTGGCACTGAATGTATTTTCTAAGTCTTGGGATGTGTTCGTGCGTGGAGTTGTATCTCAGGAGAAAATCCCTATTTGGAATTGGTTATGTAATGATTTTATGTAGGAGGAGATTAGACTTGGTCAGTCAGGATCATCATCTTCACCACACATTGGGGATGAAGAAAGGTTGGATCTTGCTAGCAAAGGAAAGGGAAAGTAGAAGAAAAAGAAGGGTGGAAAGAAGAACATTGAATTCTCAAAAGTTAAATGTTTTCGGTGTCATGATATGGGACACTTTGCATCATAGTTTCCAAAGAATAATAAGAAGATCCAACCAAAAATTGAAGCTTCTACAATAGTGGATGAGTTTTCCAAAAGCTCTGAGGAGTATTTTGCTTCATAACTTGTATGTCTAGCACAACAGTCTCAGACATGTGGTTTGTGGAAAATAGAGAATCTTTTCATATAATAGGGTGCAAGGAGTTTTTCAATATGATATAGGAGGGAGGTGTGAATTTGGTTATAGATCTTGGAGATGAAATGTGCTACAAGGTGCAATGGGTTGGCACGGTTTCATTTCAGAGGTTGTCGGGTAAACCACTCAGGTTTGGTGACATACTTTATGTTTCGGGGTTGACAAGGAACCTCATCTCAATCTCTACTCTGGAGGATAAAGGGTATGAGGTCACCTTCCATAAGGGAAGAGTGTCCTTCAGGCCAGCAGGGTCAAGTGAGAAGATGGATAGGATGATTGGGGTTCGATAAGAGAAGGTGTACAAGATTTAGTTTCAGGTAGGGATAGAATCAGTTAGTACAACCATAGACGTGGGAAAGTTGTGACATAGGAGGATGGCACACATACACTTTGGTGTGATAGGGAACTTGAGACATGTAGTCACAGGGTTTCCTAAGTTCACCTTAGAGAGACATGACCCTTGCAAGGGTTGTGCAATGGAAAAGTATACATGAAGACCATTTACACCGAGTGAGCACAGATCTAAGGGAGTTTTGGATTTGATTTATTCAGATGTATGTGGTCTGATGAGAGTAGAGTTAGTAAGTGGGTTCAAATATGTTTTTCTATTTATTAATGAATACTCTAGGAAAACCTAGATTTACTTCCTGAAGGCCAAGGATGAGGTCTTTGACAAGTTCCACGAGTTAAAGGATCTAGTAGAGAACCTGACTAGTAGGAAGATTCAGGTTTTGAGATCTGAAAACGAGGGTGAGTACACTTCCAAGGAGTTTGTGGATTATCACACAACAACATGGATCAAGGAGAAACTAACAATTCCTTACAATCCTCAGTAGAATGGAGTGGTCGAGAGGAAGAACAGGATTGTAGTTGGAGCAACACGAGCGATGATACATGATCAAGGTTTGCCACTATTTTTATGGGAAGAGGCTAGTCACACTACTATATTCATACAGAACAGGTGTCCCCGCATAGTTATGGGGAAGTTGAAACTTGAGGATGTATTTACAAGCACCAAACTAGATGTGAGTCATATTTTTATCTAGGGAAGCATATGTTACTATCATGTCCCTTCGGAGAAGAGGATAAAGTTGGAACCCACAACAGATAAGGGGTTATTTGTTGGATATAGTGAGGCTTCCAGTTCAAGGAGGAGTGTGCATTGAGGAGGTATAGAGACTTGTCAGTGCAAGACTAGTAGTGACAGGATTCAGGAGTCAAGATTGAGTAGGCACAGGGTCATAGCATAGGATCATAAAGTTAGGAAAAGGGTACTAGTACATGTACAGGGGTTGAGAGGGAGACTATTAGATAGGATCATTAGGAACGAGATGATGATGATAAGGAGAAGCATGATGCAATTCCATAGGAGTAGGATACTAGGCCATGAACTAATTGGTATAATTCCACAATCAATTATTCTAGACTAGTAGGGCTTCCAGAGAGATAGTTCAGACAAGGTAAACCACCAGAGAGACTTGGGTACATGGCATTAATGACACAACTTATTGATGCAAAGCCTTCCACTTATGAACAGGTTGCACAACATGCAGTGTGGAAAGAGGCCATGATGGAGGAGTATGAATCCATCATGAAAAATGATGTATGGGAGGTGGTGCCCAGAATAGAAAGGAAGAAGGTGGTTGGATACAAGTGGATCTACAAGGTCAAGAATGTATCAAACGAAAGCGTGGACAAGTAAAAATCCCACTTCGTGGTCAAGGGTTTTTCACATTGAGAGGGAGTCGACTATGAGGATATTTTCACTCTGGTGGCCATATATACATCAATCAAGACTATTATTTCTTTAGCAACAGAGATGGGTTGGTGAGTTCACCAAATGTATGTGAAGACTACCTTCCTCAATGAAGTTGTTGAGGAGGAAGTATATGTTGAGAAGCCATAGGGATTTGAGATCAGTGCCAGAGAGACACATGTTGTCAGATTGAGGTGAACCTTATATGGGCTCAAGAAGGCACCTCGGGCTTGGTAATTATAGCTATAGATCAACTCACTTCTAGGTTCAAGAAGAGGCCAAATCATTTAGCCAACAGAGGAGTCATCAAGGGTGACGCAGGGCTCATGTAGGAGCTGTACAGTTTATGTAGGGGCACTTGTTGAAGGTTTTTTGTAGCATTGGGATTTCTAGAGGTTGAAAGAGGGGTCATACTTTATCTTGGAATATTTACAGTGATGTTTTTCTCAGTATTTTATTGGGGACGATTTACTATAAGAATATCTCTATATTTTCTTGCCGAATAATAAAAATCTCCAAATCTGCTACACTAGTTTTCCCTCCGGGGTTTTTCCAGGGACTATTGTCCAAAAATATTTGTGTAGATGTGATGTGATTTCTATTTTCTTCTACTGTTATTGTTATAAAAACAGGATCGCTGAGCAATAAAATAAAACAAATGAGTAAATAAAACACAAAAGATACACAATATAATAGAGACACGGATATATGTGGTTCACCTAGTGTGGGCTACATCCACCAGAGAAATTTATAGGTCCTTCATTTTTTATTATCCAACAAATGAAGTGATACAACCTATAACACAACCATTGTAAATTCCTCTTCTTTCTCTCACAATATCCTCTCTCAGATTACAATATTTGTCATGATACATAGACACAATACATTTCCCTCTTTTATGAGGGAAATGTATTGTGTCTATGTATCATGACAAATATTGTAATCTGAGAGAGGATATTGTGAGAGAAAGNCATGACACCCCCCCCCCCCTACACTCCCCTGCATGGAGGATTGTACATTATTATGGGGTGTAAAGTCTTCATGGGGTATAAAAATGGCTGAAAACAAAGACCTATGAATCAGGAAGATAATTAGGCTCCACAACCAACAATTATGTTCTTTGTTTAATATTATATTGTGCATAATTAATTGTTGAGAAGATAACCTAGTGAAATCTGTTATAAATGAAATTTAATTAGTTATTGTGTTGGGTTTAAATAAAATTCACATCATGTTTACATATACCTTCGTGCTTAGTCCATTCATTTCTATCAGAAAAACTTTAACCAAATCATTAATCTTTCTCTTATCCCCTATGGATAACTAAACTAACCAGTATTTTGTATTCTTACATCTTTGCAAGTGAAATATTTCAACAATGTTATCATTTATGTAACTATGTATAGCTCCAAAATCAATCAAAATTTCTATGGGATCATTATTGATCTTACCTTCCACTTCAATCATGGGGAATTGATATTCAGTTTTATTGTTGTCCAAGGTTTCATAAATCCTTGGCATGCTTCCTCCCATGTCTTCCACCTTTTTAGCCTTATGAATGTTGTGGAAATTCCTCATTATTTCTCCTTTGTGAGGGCAATCCCTATATAAATAACTTCCCTCACATCCCCAACATTGAACAGGTTGTTGCCTTGGCCCTTTCCCAAATGGATCTGCAGTCTTGTGCTCATTTTGAGTTGATATACCTTGCTGCTTTTCTTGGGTGTTATTCCTGAAAAAGGCTGCCTTAAAACCTTTTTGACTTTGGTCCCCTTTTTACCTTTCATCTTATCATTCCAAGATTTTTGGAAAATATCTCTATCTTTCCTTTGCTTATAAATGTGCCTTGATCTCCTTATGATTTCGTCCAAAGTATTGGGATTATTATATTGTATCGTGTCACTATAGAAGGAGGGTAACCCACTTATAATCCTTTGGATTTTGACCTTCTCATACTTGATGAAGTCAACATACTTCAAAAATTCAAAGAACCACTTCTCATATTCCTCCATTGTCATGGTTCCCAACTTGAGTTTAAAGAATTCTTTCATATCCATTTCATAGTAATTCTCAGACAAATATTTCTCTTAGAAATATCCTTTGAAATTTCTCCATGAGATCATATTCTCATAAAGGTTCTTGGATTGCTTGAGCTAATTCCACCACATGGCTACCTTACCTTGCAAGTGGTAGGTGGAAATTATAGCTTCTACCCATGAGGGGTAATCATGCAACTGGAAATATTTCTTCATTTCCAAAATCCAGGATTCTTCCTCTTCTCCTTTCCTGTGCTCACCATTGGAAGTAGGTTGCTTGATTTTCCTAAGTTCACCTTACAAGATGTCTTCTTCAGGCCTTCTCCTTTTCCTCTGAACATGATACACATTTGGGATGCTCCTTGGTACTGAACTTGCATGATTCCTTCTAATGGACTGCTTTGGAGAATGATGGCACTTGCTCATGCTTCTTGACTTCCTATCATTCCCATGATCATCCCTTTTTCTATGGGATTTAGATGTTGATACTTTTCTAGCACTAGTTGCTTACTTAGTGCTAGAATCCTTGTTGACTTTCTTATGAAACATATTCAAAATTTGTAGTATCGCTTATGAATCCTTCATGATTCTTTCATTATCATCCATGTAGCTCTACACTTCTCTATGCAGGCTTCTCATACTGATAGGATCTTTCATGTCCCCTCTTCCATTTGACTCTATCTCAGCATTCCCCATGTTGACATGCAAACTTATGACCTCTTCCTCATTGTTATAAGATCCTTGAGCGTCATCTATAACCCCAATCCTCATATAAGAAATAAAGTTTCTTTTTGTACCTTTAATTCTACAAGAAAAGTACATGTAATAATTATTGTTAGAAACATGCATAGCATAAAACATTCCATCCATTAGAATATGAGTTATTTCCTCATCAATTCACGAAGGACACACTGCACCAATTCAAAATTTGATTTCTTATATGCATTCCTCTCTGAAACAACTTTCCAATAGCTATAGTCATGCCTCAATATGAGTTATGAGAGATAAGTTACAACATCTACATGCTGCAATTTTCCACTCTTTTACTGCTACATAAATCTATTTAATACTTTCTGAGAAATTGCATTTCCCAATTCAAAATTCTAGGTTAACAAATATCTTCTACTACTCAAGGCCTTTCCAATGACTATTTGTTTACTCAAATTTGAGCTCCGAGATGAAAGTTATGGTCCAAAGAAGTTTTGGATGTTTTACCCTATTTACCCATATATGATATAGGTGTCTTATTTCTCTTCCTATGCATTTTCAGGTACCTATAATCAAAATATGACTCCACCAACGACTTTTATGGGTCACAAGATTTCCATCAACTGCTTCGGTACCCCAAACAGACTTTTGAGCATGGATTTATTCCCTTTGGACATAAAACTAGTGCCAAAATTTTACCATCATTGTTTTGGTTATAACTGTCTCATACAAACTCCATTTTGTGAACCATTTAGCTCATTGGATAGATCTCTCCAAGTTCTTTTATTTGAGTTGTAGAGAAAAATTGTACCATGTTACACTCTATTTTCATGGGTTTTTATTGGCCAAAAACATCGTTTATGGCATCAAAATCACCCCTCAAGTTAATGACCCTCAAAAACCACAAAAATTTTCATAAAACGGATTGTTTTACTACCATAACAACCTTTAAATATGAATTTTTGATCTCATATCAAGAGAAAAAATGTTGTTTTGAATCTATTGGCCATCAGTGATCACCAATTTCATTTGGCCATGTGAAACGATTTCACCAATCTACTAACGTGATCATTGACCATCGACCCATTTCCTCGACAACCGATTTGTGCACAACTCTAAATCGGACGATTCAATTGTTTTCCATTTACAATATTCGTTGACTAATGAAACTACTCATTGATTCTCTCGATTTCCGACCATCGACCCATCGACGATCGATGGTCCTCGACGACTATCGAAAACAATTCCCCAAAATAATTGACCTGACCATCGACCACTTATGTTGGATAACATGGAAACTGTTGTTGTGGAATGACATGTATCTGCTAATGTGGAATGACACGTGGATGATGATGTCATAATCATTTTCCCTTGATCTAGATTATTTTCGGCACAAAATGAGAGAGGAGATATAATAAATAAATGTAAAGAGATATATCATATAACCAATAATGTAATAGATATTTATCAGAGATATAACCATACACACAAAGATACAGTAATACACAATTTCTGTTAATGAGTGACATGTACAAAACTGTAGAAATATAGAGTGAAAGACTCGTTAGAATGGTGGCAGCTTATCTTTGAGAAGAGATGTGAAAACTACGCTCATTTTCAAAAACATGATTGTTACAATGAAGCTCCAAAGGCCTTTGTAACATAAAGAAAATTCAAAACCCTAACCCCAAAAGATGAAAAGCCAACATTTTTGTGGACCCCATTTTGGGTAGTTTGGTGTATCCACTTTCTGGGGGTGTAACTTTGGCATACTATCTTTGTTTGGGGTGCACGATATATCGATGGAAAGGTATCAATGAGGAGCTACATTTTGGGGGCTCAATGTGAGACTTTGGCTATTATTGAGGTTCCTGAATGCAAAAAATATTCGTTTAGTCCCTCAAAATGGCCCGGGAAGTTTAGGACCGATATCCACCTGGATCATCCCTCCATCAACCATCAACCTATTAAATTAAATTACCAAACACTTTGAAGAATCAGTCGACACCCAACCATCGATGTGTCAGTCATTAGTGACTCCTCTTTCCCGATTCAAAATACTTCACTGAGTTCGACTAGCCTTCATCCACCGACCCATCATCCATTGGCAACTTCCATCGACGATTGAAAACAATTTGGTGGATTTTTCCAACCCCCGACCTACAACCATCATTGGTTAGAGATGTCTTATGGTTGAACCAAATTCGTTACCCTTTTGGCCAACCCGACCATCGACAGTTGACGATTTCTCTTGGTGGAATTTAACACTTAGAAAAATTTTGACTTTTCTCTAATTGATCCAGACTATCAATATCATCCGTTTCACAACCCTTGAAATGAATCCCGGTTATTTATTTACCCAACCTTTCAAACAACCAGAACCTTATGATTTTTTAAATTTATTAAGGTGAATATCGACCATTGATCTTGAGATTAAACGCGATCTCAACCATTAATTCACCAAACCGCTTATAACGCTACAGGTAGCCATGAAAAATCAAATTTCTACCATTCCAAGCTGAATGTTGATCTGCAACTTTATCGCTTGGCTCCATGGAACTATTGGAATACTGAGTGGGGGCGTGAATAAGTATTAATACTTTTATTTATTTAACCACAATATAAATATTCAATGATATTCAATCATCATTCAATATAACATCAATACCATAAATCAATGCAGAAACAACACATAAACAAGTACATCGAAGTTTTACGTGGAAACTCGATATGGGAAAACACCACAAATTTATTTTATTATTTTTCAAAGAGTACATTCATCGAAAGCACCAATTTCCAATTTCTCCAGCTACAACTTGAAGGAGGCGCCAACCCCCTTTTTACATGCTACGAGCTGAAGGAAGCTCCAACTCCCTAATTTTTTGGCTCCAACCAGAAGGAGGCTACAACCCGCTTTCCTTTCCCTTTCCAATTTCCATGAAACATAAATGTAGACAAATCTATCACTACCTATGCAGTTGTAACTGATAACCTATTTTTATTGTTGTTCCTAATACCTCTGTTTCTTCTACTGATATCCCTATCTCATAAAAAAATACAACCACACATACCTCATACCAAAATCCACAAAAGCGTTCTTCAAATCAAGTGCTCATAACTCATTGAGATATACATGTTCATGATTTATTCAGAATAACTCCCTAACACACTCAGGAAGACATACCTTTACCCTTAAGATGAACTGAGTTCCTAATCCCCGATCTTCTTGTATTTTTCCTCACAGGTCCGTGACTATGTGTACTGTATGCTCGTGAGTATTCTCACTTTCCCATACTGTAGCTCGTGGATGTTCACACTTTTCCTCTTGAAACTCGCACACATACTCAAGGAATTACTATATGAAACTCATTCTCCTTACTCTCGACTCCTGCAAACCCCTTCCTTCACTAGAATTCTCTGAACTTGAATCATTGCCTCAGATGTCCAATCTGTATGGCCACAAGTCTTCACAGAAGTGGTTTGCAATGAACACTTCTTTGTGTTATAAAGATAAATTTCTTAATGACATGCAACTTCTATGCAACTCATGATGGCATGCACCTCACACGCAACTCACATTCATCCTGTTAACTTTTGTTTACACTTTAATTATCCATGCAATAATCAATTATCCCTCCAATAATTAATTATCTTCTATTTACTTCCACTTTACTTTGACATGCAACTTTGTTAACACCTCCTTTACTTTGACATGCAACTTGTTAACTCCTCCTTTAATTTTTCGATAATGGAATGAAATAATTAATTATTCAACAATTAATCTTTCAATAATTAATCCCTTGTTGTAACGTCTACCATCCCAACCGAGGGACTTTATGGTGAAGAATATACATAAAAATGAAAGTTATGAAAGTTATGCTAACTAATTTAATTCACTTACAATTAACTCATTTCATGTAGCTTTCAACTACAATTTAAAATGGATTTAGATACTGTATATAAAAAAAAAATAGAAGCATCTACAACATGCTAATAATCAACATCAAATGCAGCTAAACAACTCATTATAACAACATATAAATCGCTTCCCAAAACACAGAGTTTATGCGCAACAATTAAATACATACTTTAATACAACAACAAGATAAAACACTTATCTTTTCACAAAAATTGTGCAACCACCTGCTTGGGACAGATGTTCAACCCAACCATATACTGACTATTCCAAATATCAACAACCAGCCAACCCAGAGCTAAGTCTAGCAATCCACAAAAGATGGTGGTCTGTCACAGTCCACTCACAACTCATAAAACTCTCAATCCAACTAATGTTCTCCTACAACTATCCCAATTTTCCACCATCTCTCTTCCTCTTGACCTGTCCAACCCAAGGAATGGACCATTCGTTTATCAACGATAACCCAAGAGATGTACCATCTATTTATTAGGATTAACCGAAGGAGTGTGCCATTATTTTATCAGTGTCTCTCTGGCATAGGTAGCTAGAAATATCTTAGTTGCGAACTCAAGGGAAATTGCTGCTAGGAAAACTATCAGCAAACCAAAAACAACCACTTGTTGTTTTATTGAAACTCACACAGGAGTTCACTCTTTAGGCATGAAAACCTAGCTCTTTAGTTTTCCAGCTCCAATTCACTCCAATTACACTCCATCTTTCTCTAGAATTCTCCCTCCATGGATGCATTAGCTTCAAGCTTTGTTTCTTTCTTTCTACTTGTTTTCCATGCACAAACTTTACTAACTAAAAATTGTTGTACCAACCCATACAAATTTCCTCTCTTTGGATTTCCTTTCTTGACTCACACTCTTCCCCAATTTATTGGGAACCCCCATGTTCCCAATAACTTTGGGATGTGACAACTCACACCCACCCTCTTAAATGTATTCAATGATTGTCTTTGGGAAMACTCAATTAGAAATGGGAAGGTTCATATACAAATAACAAATTTAGGAAAASAGGTCAAATTAATATACATGGGTATTCCCCCCCTTTGGACCCCTCTTGGCTATTATCTTAGAAACTCCCCTCTCTTGTGTATTAATTCAACCCCCATCTCTTTTCCATGTCCCCTTAGTAGTTGACATCACATTTTTATTAATAAAACAAGGAAATACAATTCACATATTACATCGCTTGGTCGTAGCCACATATTATATCTACATAAGCATTAATTAAACTAGGGATTATAGTGGGTATGTTACACTTGTTGCAACCACTTTGACTGGTCAAGCTTCTTGATAATATTCTAGAGGCTTCTAGAATATTCTTGATGGTCCTCCAACTTTACAGAGCCATATCTCCTCAATCGTGAGGAACTACGTGGTGTACCATATATAACTGGAAACAGCATGACATGTATTATCCATCTATGATAGTCTTACCTGAAAGTATACTAACCTTCCTGTCTTTATTCCTCGATCAACTCTGGGTTCCATGACAAACCTATCACTGGATCCTCTCACATGGATCATATACCAAGAGCACCTCTCAACTAGATTTCCACCATCACCAACACATGCCTCTACCAAGCATGTACCAAAGTCACCAACATACCATCACAAGATATGTTCCTGTACCATATCATGTACCAACCTGTACCATGCATCAACCATGCACATCAACACCTGAACCATACCATGTGACAACCATACACATCAACAACACCTGTACCCTACCATGTTACAACCATGCACATCAACCATGTACATCAACCTATATAACGATCTATACCATAACAAGTGTATACCTTAACAATGTGTCAATATCAATAGTAGACCTCTAACACGACAAATAATTGTCCAATGATCTCTTCCACATATCTAGGGATTCCATACTTCTCTAAGGGATGGAATCAATCTCTAAGAGCACTCTCCAAGGGTTGACATCAATGAAAACCAACTCTCCAAATCAAATGTCCAACAATATCCCCCTTTGGCATTGATGGCAACACCAACATTGATGGAAACATTTAAAGATGGAAACACCATGCTCATGCTTCCCCTGTGACCATCGCTCCTCATCAATGTTTCTATCTCTCCCCCTTTGAGATCAATGGAAAGGGTATCTTCCTTGTGTCTTCTTCCCCTATATTCATTCATCATTTCTTCTCTCCTCCTTTGACATCTTGGGTAAAAGAGTAACTCTCTCTTTGGGGTTGCTCCCCCTATTAATAATCCTCTGACGGTTCTTCCTCATGTACATCTCTGATAAAAATCATTCAAAAATCATTAAAGTATTTCAAAAATCATTCAATATCTCTGAACTCATGGTCTCATCCACTAACATATATCTATCCAATCCTTCCAAGTGTCTTACAAATCCATCCTTGTCCATGTGACCCATATTGATCATGACTCTACTACAAAACTATCCACAATACTGATCCATCTATAACTTCACTATTTTGATGACTTCTCTGAATTCATTGCAATTGATCATCACATACATACATCTAAAACTAAAACAACTATGCCCACTGGTCTACTCAACGGCAAATCAAACTCTACAAATCTATAATGAATATATTGCTTCCTGAATATGTCATCAAAAAGTGTACCAATGATATTACTTGTGTCATTCAACTCGTCTTCTTCACACCTACATGGAGATGTGTTATAAAAACCATTCCTTAAACAACCAATCTATAATAGGACATCATATACCTCTATCATCGAACCAATCTGAATCAGACATCTATATCACCACTCTAAAACACTTCATGTTAACTAAAGGATAGATATTTGAACCATAACAACTACTGCATAGAATCCCCCTATTGAATATTCATATTGCCTGGGAGTCTCCAAGTCAGATGGCTCATAATAATGGGGAATCCACCCTTATGCAGAGTAATCTTCCTCTTCATCATTTCCCTTTTTATCCCCTTTCTGAAATATGACATCTTTCTCTTTACCTCCTGATTCATCATGATTTTCATTGTTGCAAATATTGTGAGTATGATATCTGGGACCTGGTTTTCAATCACTTGTTCTTCTGGTTTTTCATTTCTTCTCAAAACATTCCTATATGTGACATATTCATTTTTTCTTATAGATTTATCCTGATCTTGTACTATTACAAATCCTGAAGTATGACTTATGGGTGTCCTTCATTGATATGTTCTTCTTTTAGTTGTTCTTGTTTTCTTTTCCAAATACTCATATATTTGATATCAGTTTTCTCTTTCATAGAGGTATCCATCATGGTTCTACAATCACGATCTATATGTCCATATATGTGGCATTTGCAACATTCTAATTCATTTCTCAATGAACCAAAATTGATTTTGTTTATGTTGTATGCTTCATAAGATCTTTTGGGATAAATGTTATTTAAGTACCCTGTATTTTTATTTCTGTTCTTGGGATAGGATCTGCAGTTTGCAACTTTATGTCCAAAATTAGCACAATTAAAACAATGACCATAAAAGAGTCTTTGATACTTGGGAATAGATGATATTCTTTTTGATGCACTCCTTCTCAATTTGTCTTCTTGATACTTCTTTACTTCTGAAATTCTCTTCTTTGGGGGCATGAACTCTTCCTTCTTGAAAAAATATTTGAAAATCTCTGCATAGCTTCTTTGTCCTGCTTCCTGTTCTATTGTTTTGGAGCTTGACTCTTTCTCATTTTGTACTTGATTGTATCCTAGGCTAGATATGTCGTCTGATGACATTTGACTGTTGATGATTTCATCCAATATTCCGGTGCTCTTATGATGGTTTATGAAGATCTTTTCTTAAAGATACTACTTCTAATTCAAAGCTTCTAATCATTTTATCCTTTTCTTTTAACTGACTTCTAAGAAATTCCTCAATTTCTCTGTCTTCTTCTATTTGAAATTTTAGACTCGTGATCATTTTCTCTAGTTCTAAAGAGTTGGAATTATGAGATCCCGCTTTTATTTTTAACTCTTCCTTGAGTGACTTGTTTTTCTTTGTTTCCGTCTTGAGTTCTTCTAATGTATTGATTATCTCTACTTTGAGATCTACTTCACCTTCTTCTTCAGAATCATATTCTACTTCCTTAAAGAGTACTCTTTTGGAATCACTGTCATTGTCATTATCTTCCTCCTCTGATGAGGAATTATCCTCTTTTGAGTGGAAACTTTTCTTGAATAATTTCTTATTGTTTCTTCTCTTGTTTCCATTTTGATATTTCTTTTCACTTTTAAAAACTTCTTCTTCATCACTGTCTTTATTCATGTGAGGACATTTAGAAGAAAAATGACCAATACCACCACAATTAAAACATTTCAATGGAAATATACCCTTAGACTTGTTGGTTCCTTTCTGTAATTTTCTTACAAAGTTGGCCATCTCTTCATCTTTGTCTAAATCATCACTGCAGCTACAACTTGGTTTTGAATTTTTCTTGTCCTTCTTCTATGTCTTCTTCGATTCCTTAAAATTTGCTTCCTTTGTGACTGGGTTCTCCTATCATATTTTCATTTCATAGGCTGTAAATACTCCATGTAGCTCATCCATGCTTAATGTACCGCAATATCCTCTTTATTCTAGGGATGATATTTTAGAATAAAATATCATAGGAAGAGACCTCAATACCTTTTGAACAACCATTGATTCATCAACTTCTACTCCCAATCCTTTAATAATGTTTACATCGCCAAAGCTAGGCTACAATGTCTTCATCTTTCTTCATCTTCAACTATTCAAAATTTTCTCTAAAAGTTTGAATATTAGCTCCCTTTACCTTGGCATCTCCTTCATAAATATTTTGGAGTTTATCCCAAAGATACTTTTCACTATCAAAATGCATAAATTTAACAAAAACTCAATCAACGAAACTGCTCAGAATAATACCTTTATCCTTTGAATTGTTTTCTCTTAGCTTCTTTCCATCTTTGTTGGTTGGGGGAGTGGCTGATGTTGTATACCCATCTACTACTAATTTCCAAACATCAAATCCTTGTACATGTAAAAAGGTTTTCATCCTTTTAATCCAGAAGGTATAGTTCTGATCATCATACCTTGGTGCCCCAATCTTAGAGTATTCCATGATCTCCTTCCAGTGGTTAGATTGCTTCCTGAAGGACCAAATATGATACCAATTGTTAGAATATTGAGAGGGCGGGTGAATCATTATTAGTAAATTTATTTCTTTAACCACAATATAAATCTTCAATGATAATATTCAATCAACATTCAATAGAGAATCAATACCATAAATCAATGCATAAACAACACATAAACTAGAACACCAAATTTTTACATGGAAAACCAATGCGGGAAAAAAACACATAATGTTTTTCTTATTTGTCAAAGAGTACATTCATTGGAAGCACCAAATTCCTATTTCTCCAGCTACAATTGGAAGGAGGCTCAAACCCCCCTATTTACAGGCTATAACCTGAATAAACCTCCAACTCCCTAATTTTCTGGCTCCAACCAGAAAGAGGATACAACCTCCTTTCCTTTCCTCGTCCAACCTCCATGAAATATAAATGTAGACAACTATGTCACTACCTCTGTAGTTGTAATTGATAACCTATTGCTTCTATTGTCCCTGGTACCTTTTTTTCTGCTACTGATATCCCTATATCATCAAGACTGCAACCACACACACCTCATAAAAAAATCCACAAAAGAGTTCTTCAAATCAAGTGCTCATAACTCACTAAGATATAATGTTCTTGATTTCTTCAGAATAACTTCCTAACACACTCAGGAAAACATAACTTTACCTTGAAGTTGAACTAAGATCTTGATCCCTGATCTTCTTGGTTTTTTCCTCATAGTTCCATGAATGTGTGTACTGCCTTCCCATGGGTATATGTTCTTTCCCTTATGACACCCCAAGGATGTACGTGATTTTCCTCCTGAAAGTCACATATATACTCAGGGAATTGTTTTATGAAACCCCTTCTCCTTACTCTAGAATCCTGCAAACTCCTTCCTTCACTGGAATTCTCTAACCTTGACTCATTGCCTCACATCTCCAACCTGTATTCTCAGAAGTATTCACAGAAGTGGTTTACAATGGAATGTTATTTGTGTTATAAAGATAAATTTCTTAATGAAATGCAACTACCAAGCAACTCATGATGGCATGCAACTCACATGCATCACATTATCTTCTATTTACACTTTAATTATCCATGCAATAATTAATTATCCCTCCAATAATGAAATATCCCTCCAATAATTAATTATCCCTGCAATAATTAATTATCTTATGTTTACTGCCACTTTACTTGGACATGCAACTTTGCTAACTCCTCCTTTACTTTGACATGCAACTTGTTAACTCCTCCTTTACTTTTTCGATAATGGAATGTAATAATCAATTATTCAAAAATTAATCTTTTAATAATTAATCCCTTGTTGMAATCACTTTTACTGGTCAAGCTTCTTGATGATATTATAGAGGCTTCTAGAATATTCTTGATGGTCCTCCAACTTCACAGAACCATATCTGTTGAATTGTGAGGAACTATGTGGTGTGYCATATATCATTGGAAATGGAATGATGCGTGTTATCCATCTATGATAGTATTACCTGCAAGTATACTAACCTTCATGTCTTTATTCCTTGTTAAACTGCGGGTTCCCCGAACAAMCTGTCATTGGATCCTCTCACATGGATTATATACCAAGAGCACCTCTCAACTAGATGTCCATTGTCACCAACACATGCCTCTACCAAGAATGTACCAAAGTCACCAACATACCATCACAAGATATGTGCCTATACCATACCATGTACCAACTTGTACCACAAATTGACCATGAAAATCAACACCTAAACCATACCATGTGACAAGCATGCACATCAACCTGTACCATGATCTATACCATAACAAGTGTATACCTTAGCAATGTGTCAATATCAATGGTAGAACTCTAACAAGACAACTAACTGTCCAACGATATCATCCACATCTCTAGGGGTTCAAAACCTCTCCAAGGGTTGAAATCAATATCTAAGAGCACTCTCCAAGGGTTGAAATCAATGACAACCAAATATCCAACATGAACCTCTTAAACAATATGGAATTGTTTAAACCCATATTTCACTCACGAAATTGGGGATTCCTCTATGTTCTTCTCTGTTTTTCCCCAACCCGTCATAGACAAAATATGAAACAAAGAATTTTACCAATTTTCTCTGGTTCGAGCCCATCCAAGATCGGTGTTTGAACCAGATGCTCTGATACCATAATGTAACGTCCCCCAACCCATCCAAGGGACAATATAATGCAAAATAATCATAAAAATGAAATTTTTGCTAACTAAATTTATTCATTTATAGTTAACTAATTTCATTATCCGGATTTATGAGAGGAACAAAATGAATAGCAAACTGAATACAATAACACAAATATATAGAGAACAATAACATATATCTAGTGAACAATAAATTCTATTGAATAAATAAAATAAGATGAAACTGTAAAACTACATAACTGAAAACAACTTGCTCGAATGGTGGTATCTATCTCTGAGAATATATGTGGTTGCTACACTTATCTGTCTGATTAGAATCATTACAATGAGGCTCCATAGGCCTTTTTAACATTACTCATGAATGCCAAAACCATAGACATCCAAAAACCTAACCCTAAGAGATGAAACACCAAAATTTATGTGGTCCTCGATGGGTAAGTTGGTACCTCGACTTCTCGGGGTTGTAACTTTTGCATACGACCTTCGTTTTAGGCGCATGATATCCCATTCAAAAGGTATTTTCAAGAAATACACATTATTCCATCAAACTCTGACTCCGTCTACAGTTTGACCGTGGAAATCCAAAAAAACATTGTTTAAGGCCCCAAAATGGCCTTGCAAGTACAAAAAGATGTACTGACATGAAAACTTCCAAAATAATCAAGTTCAATTAGGTGGGAGGGCACCAATATCCACTTGAAATCTATGTAAGGCTTCCAAAATCCCTGAAAGTGTAGATCCCATAATTACAAAGAGTTACAGAGGAATGTGTTGAACTAAAATTTTCAAAATGAGATAGTTGGAATAGGTGAGTGGCCACCAATATCCACCTAGATCAATACTCCCCCATTAGGAAGAAATGGTCTCCATTACATTGATTTCCCCCATCAGGTGAGGGAATTTCTACTTAATTTGGCTCTGGGTGATCCATTTTCCTTGGTGTAGGAGTTTCCCTGCCTTAACAACTCGATAAAGCTGGAGCCTCTGAGTGCACTTGACCTATGTGTCCATTATCTGATCAATGGACGCATGTTCCATGTATTCAAGGTTGAGCTTTGTTGGTTTCAACTATTTTGCGATCTTGGAGGTGTCCAATAATGGTAGAAAATATGGTCGAAGGAGGTCCACATTGAACACTAGGTGCAATCCAAGGAAGGGGGGAGTGTTGAGATCAAAAACATTGTCTCCCACAACCTTGGTGATAGTGTAAGGCCCATAGATAAGTGGACAGAGCTTTTGATGCTGATCATGACACTTGTCTCCCACCTAAAACTTGTGCAGTACTCGATGTTGATCATGACAATGCTTGTACTTAGCATTGGCTTTCTGCAAAATCTCATGGATCTGTTGGTGGATGTGTTGAATCTGCTCAATGAATCTGGTGGCCTTGTTGGCCTCACAATGAACATGGGAAAATTATGTCTATGTGCTTGAAAGAGGTAGTGCAACATCAATGGGACCCAAGGGTTGGAATCCCAACCCCACTTGAAATGGTCTATGCTCAGTGGAGCTATGGAGAGCTCTATTTTAGTTGTGCTAAACATAAGGAAGAATCTCATCCCATGTACGTAGATGCTTAGAGTTAAACATGCCTAGGATGTGAAAAATCATTCAATTGATGACCTCTGTCTGGCCATCGATTTGATTTAGTGATATTGGTGTCCAATAGTGACTAGAGACTTGAACAAAATGTGTTGAGGAACCTACTGTCCTGATCGGAGATGATGGTATTTGGCATCCCAAAATGGACCTAGACTCATTCGAAGAAAATCTTGGAAGTATCTATCACTATGATTCTTTTCTTCCAGGCTGTGAGAATGACCATCTTTGAAAACCGATCAACCACCATAAATACACAATCATTTCCTTGCTTGGTGGATGGAAGGCTAGACATGTAATCCATCAAGATAGATTCCCAAGGCCTCTCGGGAGTATAAATAGGGGTGTATAAGCCTTGCTTCTTGATGGTTGACTTGGAAATGGAAGAATCAGTGCAATATATGATATACTTGTTGACATCATGTCAAATTTTTGGCCAATTAAAATGTTTCTATAGAAAGACCACAGTTTTATCCACGCCAAAATGTCCTTCCATCTGACTGTAGTGAGACTCCCAAATCATCTTTGCACCCTCTCTTGCAAGAACATACAGGTGGCCTAGATGGAATAAAATTCCATCATGAATGTGAAAATCGATGACATTCACACCTGTACCCAAGAGTTGATAGGTGGTGGTGAAGTCATGATCTTGTTGATAAAGTTGGGACCACTCAGATGCCTCATGCCCATAGGAATGGAGCATAGTGGTGAATGACACCATGGGAGGTCGATTGAGGTAGTCAACGACATGATTTGTGATCCCTATCCTATACTTGATGTTGATATGGAACTGTTGCAGGTATTTGGACCAATTCTAATGGCCCTCATTCTGCAGCTTCCCCTGTGTCTATATAAACTCTAGAGGTTTTTGATCAATGTGGATGATTGTCTCCTTTCCTAGAATGTAATGTTTCCATTGGCGATAGGATTGTACAATGGAATACATTTCCTTGTCATAGGTGGGGTATTTCTAGAAAGTATCTGAGAGTGTTTCAATATGGTATGCAACTAGATGACCGTGCTGAGTGAGAACTATGCCTACAACATAGTTAGATGTATCAGTCTCAATCTCGAACGATTGTTGCAGGTTGGGTAAGGAGAGTATTGGAGCTGAGCACAAGAAATGCTTCAAATCATAAAATTCTCATTGTTGTGCCTTCCCCCACATGAAATTTTCCTTGCCACCACCCTTGGTCACTTGGTCGAGGCCCCATGAAATATGGGAGAATCCTAACACAAACCATCAGTAGAAGTTGGAAAGTCCCAAGAAGCTCTGAAGATCGATTAGTGTGGTTAGGGATAACTACTTATGGATGACTTGGATCTTAGCTAGATTCACATGTACCCCATGCTCATCAACAATGTAGACCAAGTATCCCAAGTATTGAACCATGTTCATGACAAAGGAGAATTTTTCCAAGTTGGCATATAACTTATGTTGTCGGAGAGTGCTCAAAACCTATTGAATGCATTGCATATGCTCTTCCAAAGTTTTGTTGAAGATAAGGATGTCATCCAGATATATCACCACAAAAGAATTGGTGAAGGGTCTCAATATATCATCCATCAACCTCATGAATTTTTTTGGTGCATTTGTTAGGCCAAAGGGCATGACCAACCATTCAAAGATACCTTCTTTATATTTGAAAGTTGTCTTCCATACATCAGTTGATTCGATGGGAACTTGGTGGTATACATACTTTAGGTCAATATTGTTGAAGAACTTGGCCCCCTTGAGTTGGTAAAGTAGGTCATCAATTTGATGAATTGGGTAATGGTTCCTGACTGTGATTTTTTTTAATGATTTGTAATCAATGCAGAGCCTCTAGGTCCCATCTTTATTTTGCACCGGTACAATTGAGCTTCTGCAAGGGTAGGAGATGGGTCTAATATTCCCCTTTTGAAGAAGCTCTTGGATTTGACGCTTGATTTCATCATTTTCCATCTACGAGTGATGATAAACTGGTCCATTAGGCAGAGGGGCGTTAGGCATTAGATCAATTGGATGCTTGACTTGGCAGTGCATCTGTACCCCAGTGGGTGAAGAGAGGATGTCTCTATAATCTTCCATGATTTAATCCACTTGCTTCTGCTGCAAAGAGAGGCTCTGTGTAGAGGTCACAGATGTGGCGATGACCTTTTTATTACTATGAACACAGATCACAAAGAAGACAAGCTTCCTGGTCTATGAAATGACCTTAATGCATTGCTTAGCGGAAATTAAAGAAATAACGATAGGCGATGCTACCTCTGGTATTCTATACAAATGTATACCCTAAGTAATAATGACATTATGGGGTCTAGATTCATACACAACATGTTGCTTCCACAAATATGGTTGTCCTAAAAGAACATCACAAAATTCAAGGGGAGCAATATCACACAATACCTCATCTTTGAAGGGATTGATTCCATAGGGCAGAAGACATTGTTGGCTGACGCAAATATACATTCCTTGGTGAAGCCAGCCGATGGTGTAAGGTTGCAAGTCTGGTGTCGTCGACAGGTCCAATTGTTTGAAGACCTCTGGTGATATCAAGTTCTTCTGACTGTGACTATCGACAATGAAATGAAGTAGAGCCCCCTTTAGCCACATCTATGAGTGAAAGAGGCGTTCCCCTTCCTCTGGTTATTTTGGTTCGCTTGGCTATACTTTGGTGATAGAAGCAATGGAGTTGGTTTCAAAATTGATAATATGGATCCCTCCTTTTGTATTTGATTCGGAGTCATAATCTACCTCTGACTCGGAAGCTTTCAGCTCGACCACTAGTGACTTCTTGGAGCGATATTATCCGATGTTCTGCCAAGAGATTTTATGGTATTCATACGACTTTCTCATGTCCTTCTTCGACTTGTCATTACCCTTCTTATGTTGCGGCTTGAATTGGTTGTCCTGAGAGAGGCCATATTTTCTCTGCCCCCTTTTTGTGGGTTGGGGCTACCTTTTCCCTACTTTAGCTGTGAGGAGTTTTCAAATCCAAACTCTCGCCTCTTTTTCTTAAATTACTTCTCGATCTTGACAACATATCTATAATTCATACCCAATGATGTGATGTCCAAAAAATCCATTTATGTTTGAATGTATCTATGCATAAAACTACGGTATTTGAGCACCAATTTTCATTCAAATTTTTTGATACCCAATTTGGTGCACAGGGTATGGGAAATATTGGTGAAATTTGGTACTATCTAGTCCCTTTCCTGACACAGGGTGGTCCATCTTGTGTACTGCTCCTCGTAGTTTCCAAAAAGGTAGTATTGTTCTTTAATGAAATCCCTAAAGGAATCTCATGTGGGGGCGACTACAAATATTTCATATTCCTCTATGGCCCTTTTCTCAGAGTAACTATCCCACTAGTCCTTAACATGGGTCGAGGATGGCCTTGAGGAGTGCAAAAGTAATATTTTCCCTATCAAAAAAATTGTGGACCAAAAAATATCCTTCAATCAGATAAAACCATTTATCTACAACATCTTCATCGATCAGTCATTCAAATAATAGAATATCAAAATTTTCTTGTACCTTGAAGGGGGTTGCATGGCCGCTTGATGAAGATGCATCTCCTATGCACAACCCCCGAAGGATCTATGCAAAGTTTTCCATCATTCCATTCCTTTGTCATGCAAGGGATTCCTTGAGAAACATTTTAAAAGGATCTCTTACTCCATCATATTTCGTTTCATCCCCCATGGGTTTTTTTTGGGCTTAGTGCGACCGATATTGCAAAGGCTCGACTGGTTCGAGTCCCAACTTCTTGTACCCAGATCTTGTCGAGGACCACTCATAGACCGCTCTGATACCACTGATCCAGATTTATGAGTGGAACTAAATGAATAATGGACTGAATATGATAACACAAAAATACAAAGAAAAACAATTGATATCCAGTGAACAATAACTTCTATTGAATAAATAAAATAGACTAAAACTGTAAAACTGCATAACTGAAAACAAATTGGTCGGATGGTGGTAGCTATCTCTGAGAAGAGATGTGGTTTCCATGCACATCCATCTGAGAAGAATCATTACAATGAGGCTCTAGAGGAATTTTAAACATTAGTGGTGAATTTCAAAACCCTATACATCCAAAAACCTAACCCTAGGAGATGAAACACCAAAATTTATGTGGGCCTCGATGGGTAAGCTGGTACCTCAACTTCCCGAGGTCGTAACTTTTTCATACGACCTTCGTTTTAGGTGTGTGATAGCCCATTGGAAAGGTATTTTTGAGAAATACACATTATTATGTCAAAATGTAACTCCTTCTATAGTTTGACTATGTCAATCCAAAAAAACATTGTTTAGGGCCCCAAAAGAGCCCTTGAAGTACAAAAAGATGTACTGACATGAAAAATTCCAAAATAATCATGTTGGATTAGGTGGGAAGCCACCAATATCCACCTGGTAGCTCTGTAGGGATTCATACATCCCCAAAAGTGTAGAACCCACAATTATGAATAATTATAGAAGAACGTGTTGAACTAAAGCTGTCAAAAGGAGCCAGTTGGAATAGGTGGGTGGCCACCAATATCCACCTGGATCATTTGCTATAGATTTTAGCTACGAATTAAAACAATTTTAGATAACTTCTACAACCATAATATAAAAGAATCTACAACATGCTAATAATCAACATGGAATGCAACTAAAAAAATCATTAGAGTAGCATATAAATCATTCTCATTTACACAGAGTTAATGCACAACAATAAGACATGTAAATAACTCAACAACAAGATAAAAAAACTTATCTTTAAAGCATAGTTGTGCAACTAGCTTCTCGGGATGAATGTTCCACCCAACCATAGACTGACTATTCCAAATAACAATAGCTAGTCACCCTCGATCCGAGGCTAGTAATCCACAAAAGAGGGTGGTCTGTCATAGTCCACTCATGGCAAATAAACTCACATGATCCCACTAATATCTTCCTAAAACTACCCCAATTTTCCACAAGATCTCTTCCGCTTGACTTTCCCAACCCAAGGAATGTACCCCTTCATTGATCTAAGTCCCTTGAGCATTCCATTCATTTGTCAAGGCCTATCTAGCACAGATAGATAGGAATCTCTCAAATGGAAACTCAAGAGAACTTGATGCTATGAAAACTACCAACAAAACACAACAAACACTCATTGTTTTAGTGGAACTCACTCACAAGTTCACTCTTCGGGTTTGACAACCTGGCTCTTCAATTTCTAGCTCTAATACGCTCTGAGTATGCTCCATATTGATCTAGATTTTTCCCTCCTTAGCTACATCAGCTCCAAGATCTCTTTCTTTCTCCCTACTTTCTCCTCATGCACAAACATGTCCTGTGTAAAACTGTTGTCCCCAATCCATACGAATTTCCTCTCCTTTGGCTTGCTTTTCATGAATCACACTCTTCCCCAATCTGATTGTACTCAACCCCCATGTTTTCAATAACTTTGGGATGTGACCACTAACACCCACCCTCTTACATGCATTCAATTATTGGCTTTGGGAACACTCAACCAGATATGGGAAGGTTCATATACAAATAGAAATTTTAGGAAAATGGGTTGAATTAATATACAATCCCCTTGGACCCCTCTTGACCATTATCCTAGACTCTACCCTCTCTTGTGGGTTAATTCAACCCCAATATCGTGTCCATGTCCCCTTAGCAGCTGGCATCAAATTTTTATTATTAAAACATTGAAATACAATTCACATATTACATCGCTTTGGCCGTAGCCACACATTATATCTACATAAGATTTAATTAAACTGGATATTATAGTGGGGATGTTACAAGTGGGGCCTAGGGTTATTTTGATAAAAATATTTCCAAGGATAGTAATAGGTTTGTGGAGTTGGCATTATGACTTGCATTTTTGAGCCCCACTGTTTTAATTATAAAGCTTGATTAAGTGGAAGAAGAAACAACTATGAAAACTTAATGTCATTAAAAGTATTGATGTCATTGGAAACATAAAATGGTGTCTTATAGCAATAGGTCTTTGGTGATTCTTCTATTATTATTAATTCGATGACAGGTAGGAGAAATACTGGGAAAACGATGCTCACTCCAATCTTGGATCAGGTGAAGATAGTGGAGATATTTTTCTCAATAACTTCATTCCATTACATGTAGAGAGAGCTCAATATGGATGCATAATTTTTATCCAAAGAAGATTTCTAATGGCAGCCACTATGTAGTGATCTTGAAAAATTCCTTTTAGGCCGAGAGACATTTTAGAGTGGGTTTTCTTTTTTACAATGATATTGTTGTTACATGCACAATTTTGCTAGATAATATTTCAAAATGATTAGCTTTCATCATTTTTTACATTACAGTGGGATCCTTATAATTGTAGGATGGATTAGTAGTTTTATTGGTTGTCATATTTTTTGTTACCACATTGGGATTCCTATGGCTA
>JASDQU010103696.1:18010-29220 GCA_032191745.1 Picea mariana
GCTGCTCGATTGGAGGTTGCCCCCTCGAAGAGGCCTGTGAACATTGCTATCTGAATCAAGTGCTATTTCTGTTCAAGTGCTATTTCTGTTGCTATTTCATATATCATTTCTGTGTATTGTGAAGATTATGCTGGATATTTCACTGTTATTTTGTTATTTCTAGCATTTCGTTTCTGTTCTGCATATTTTATATATCTGGTATCTTGCACTTTGTGGCATAGATTTATGAATTCTTTGACACTGACACCAACCATTTAGGATGTTTGAAAAAGTTGAAACAATCCAGAACAGTGGAAGACTTTATAGCTTCTTTTGAGCGCCTGGATTTTCAGATGGAGGGCATGTTTGTTTCCTTTTTCTGAGAATGTTTTATCAGTGGCCTCAAGGATGATATTCGTGCCCATGTCCTCATGGCTCGGCCTCAGAGTTAGGTGGAGGCTATGAAAATAGATAAAGAAGCACAACAGGTTATATCTTCACAAAACTGGAAACCCTCCTTTATTCCTCACTCTAAACCAGTGAATCCCACTACTCCCTCTGCTCCACTAAAGATCCAAAAATTGACCAGAGATGAAATGGCTGAATGCCAACTCAAAGGATTTTGTTATAATTGTGATGAAAAATATTTTCCGGGCCACAAATGTAAAGAACAAAATCTTTTTATGGCCATCTTGGAGGATGTTTCATAAGAGGATGTTGAAACTCCCCTTGTGTCTAAGTCACATGAAACCACGGACATAACCCCTCCCTCAGACCCTCCCGAAGTAGAACTGGTCATTTCCCTAAATACTTTCATTGGTTTCTCTACTCCCTAAACCCTCAAGCTAATTGGTTACATCAAGCATAGGAAGGTCATCATTTTGGTTGATAGTGGTAGCACCCATAATTTTATTCATTGCCACATTTCCCAAGAAACTCATTGCTATATCCATGCAGTCAATATTTTCCAAATCATGATTACCAATGGTGGCTTCATGAAATGTGGAGGGCATTGTGAAAATGTGTTTCTCCAAATTGGTGACTACCACTTGAAATCTCATATGTTTTCTATCGACATGGGCAGTTGTGACATTGTGTTGGGTGCAGAATGGCTAAGGACTTTGAGTCCCATTCTCATGGATTTCAAAGAATTAACCATGCAATTCGACCAGGAGGGTCAAAAATATAATTTCCAAGGCATCACCGTCGGTTCACCAGAGATCAATAGTTCCCATAGCATGGAAAAGCTTCTCAAAAAAGGTCATTCTGGCGTTATTGCCAAACTCCATGCCATACATGCAACTGAGACACCCTCTGTGCCGCAAGACCTCCAGTCCATCCTCTCTTAACATCAAGTGGTATTTTCCACTCTCCAGGGACTCTCACCTTCTCGCGGTGTTCATGATCATTCCATTCCCCTTATACTAGGAAGCCTCCCTCTCAATATCTGTCTCTATCGTCACCCCTTTTCTCAAAAAAATGAAATTGAGAAAATGGTTCAAGAACTACTCAATGCAGGCGTTATTTTCCATAGTATGAGCCCCTACTCTTCTTCTATGGTCATGGCCCTGAAGAAAGAAGGTTCTTGGCGCATGTGTCCCAAATTACACGCCTTCAACAAACTCACCATTAAAGAAAAATTTCCCATTCCTGTCATTGATGACCTCTTGGATGAATTGAGTGGTGCCCAGTTATTTACTAAACTTGATCTTCGTTCTGGCTACCACCAGATCTGTATGAAAGAGGTAGACATTCCTAAGACTACCTTTAGAACTCATGAGGGCCACTATGAGTTTTTGGTCATGCCCTTTGGCTTGTGTAATTCCCCCTCCACCTTCCAAAGCCTCATGAATCATTTCTTTCGCCCCTTTCTCCATCATTTTATCTTAGTTTTCTTTGATGATATCCTCATCTATAGAAAAACCTAGACATACCACCTTGCTCATGTGGACTGAGTTCTCCATCTACTCTCTTAGCACCAACATTTCCTGAAAAAATTTAAATGTGCTTTTGGCGCCTCAGAAGTCAAGTACTTGGGCCATCTTGTTGGCAAGAATGACATTAGGGCGGATCCTAAAAAGATTGAAGCTATGCAAGATTGGCCTCACTGTTATTGGATAAATCCATAGGTGCATACACTAACTGATCTCCCTAGATCCACCTGGATCTAGAACAAAACACACCAGAACATGACACTTTCCTTAAGTTTTAGATATTGAATTTACTAGTAGGAAGGAACAAGTAACATACCTTAGTATCGCTTCCTAGGGTCTTTGTTGCTCCTGCTTCATTCTGGTGCTCTCGTGAGGTCAAGACCAAGAAAACACAAACCAACCAAAGTGATAGCAATAGCATAAACTCAATAAAAACCTATGTATGTGATCAAGGAATCATACAATAAAACACAACAAGCTTTATAGGAAATAATCATATTACTGTATCACATTAAATATGAAGAGAAATTACAACCATGGCCTTGATGTCGTAAGGTCCCTTCCAACTGTCCTTTGTTTCCCACACACTTTGACTCCAAGAATTCTAAGAGCATAGATCTGATGACATTCACAATCTATCTTGACAAAGCAAATCTCAAAGCCACTCCAACCAAGTTAATAATTCCAAGCCAACCAAAGTTAACAAGCTCAAGAACCAACAAAGCTAACCCAAGCTAAATTTGTCCATGAGAAATCCTCTCCTTTTATAAGTTGAAGATGATAAGGTGAAGAGGTTAGGATGATCCCACTAAATCATGAAAGCGAGTAAGATCCAAACCATTCGGATTCCACCTCACCATAGAAGTTTCTCCTTCTAGAAGATTCAAGAAAACGCTCATTTTTCCCACGTGCAGGAATTCTCACACCCTAGCTATAGAGAAACATGCGAGGTGTTCACACCCTAGCTATAGTGAAACCTATGAGAATGGGTCATTCTCGCACCCTGCCTATATAGCAACCTACGAACTTCCCTTTTTATAAGGTTTTTACATAGGAAAAAGAAACTTCTTTTCCCAGGAGAAGTTCTTCTCCTTTCTCTCTTTAGGAACTCAGGCCACTGACCCCTTTGAAGGCAACATATAGGTTTACATCATTAACGATCATAGGGATGTCGAAAATAATGTGTAACACTCACCCAAAGATTCTCAAAAGCTTGCGAGGATTTCTGAGCCTAACAGGTTATTATTGCAAGTTTGTTAAGAATTATGAAAATATTGCGGCACCTCTCACAACACTCCTTAAAAAGAAATATTTCACTTGGACCCTGGCATTTGCTCATGCTTTTCAAACCCTGAAGATGTCCATGTGCACCACTCTAATTTTGGCCCTTCCTGATTTCACAAAGACCTTTGTCTTGGAATGTGATGCTTTAGGGAAAGGTATTGGCGTTGTCCTTATGCAAGAGGGTCGGCCTTTGGCCTTTACCAGCAAACAATTGTCTGAACAAAATTTGGGCAAATCAATCTATGAAAAGGAAATGTTGGCTATTCTGCATGCCGTTGATTTGTGGCACCTTTATCTATTGGGGAAACGCTTCCAAATTAAGATAGACCATCAAAGCCTCAATTATTTTCTGGGACAATGCATTTCCTCCCCAGAGAAACAAAAATGGGTGACTAAGCTATTTGGATATGATTATGAGATCATTTACAAGAAAGGAAAAGATAATGTGGTGGCCGATGCAATTTCCCGAAAATATGAATATGAAGGCTCCCTTTTTTCTCTCTCCTTCATTGTACCAGAGTGGCTCCAAGACATTCGCTAGGAATGGCTACATGATCCCAAAAGTTCGCACCTGATACAACAATTGCAGTCCAATTCTCCAGCTTCCCTAGGGTACCCATGGCTCTGTTGGGTCGCCAAAGTACCATGTTTTTACCAACCTTTCACTACACTTTCACTTCACTTTTTACCATATTCCGCTTTCCCATACCCTTACATTAAACCATTTTCATGATTACATGGGTTTTAGACATTATTTTCCAATGCATCTATTTTAGTGTTTTTGAGTGAATTTATGATTAAATATTGGGAAAATGACATGTTTACACTTATATATGAAAGTGGGATGAGTTTCATGATGTTTACAGGTGTATTTGAAGACTCCAACCAAGTCAAACTTGACCATCAAGCCTCAAATTCGAATTTCCTCTTCAACCCCTTGAAGATTTGATAAAGATTTGGAGATCTACTCAAGTATCTTGGATGGAGATTAATCATGAAAGAAATATTTGTGAGAGGATTTGTAGAGATATCATTTGATAGGTGTGAGCACACGGTTGTAACCAAATGAGACATTTGTGGATCTAAGTTATCTTAAGTTTTTGTATAAATAGGAGTGCCTCCTCCATTTCAAGGGAGGACTCTTGGAGCATTGTATCCAACTTATGATGGAATAAGAATCAAGCTTTCTTTTCACATCAGTTTCCATTCTCTAGTTTAGATTTAGAATGCTTTAGTTTATGTGTTACTTTGTTCTTGGGAGAATTGAGCTCAGTCCAAATAGATCATAGTATCATTTTCTTCTTGTTCTAATGCTTTGAATAGGTTTATATGCTTTATTGTTTTTATTAGAATTATTTGATGATCTTGATTGTTGATAGGTTATTTGAAACATTCTGAGAAGACCTCCTGTAAGGGAGATAGTGTTTTCATGCCTACAACAACTAAGCCTTTTTAAGTGTATTTATTTTCAATTCATGAGTGTTTACTTGATGATCTTGATTGTTGATAGGTTTTGTGAAACATCTTGAGAGGACCTCCTGAAAGGGAGCTAGTGTTTTCTTTCCTACAACAACTAAGCCTTTTTAAGTGCATTTATTTTCAATGCATGAGTGTTTACTTGATGATCTTGATTGTTGATAGGTTTTGTGAAACATCTTGAGAGGACCTCCTGAAAGGGAGATAGTGTTTTCTTTCCTACAACAACTAAGTCTTATTAAGTGGAATGAAAGAGTTAGGATTTGATTGAATTTTCTTAGATTAGAGTTAGATGCCTACTCCTGCATATATTTTGCTGGCATCATCACAAGCTTACAAGCATCCCTGGTTGATAATTAAATGAAAGCAATTTAAGTAATTGAATTGCCCCAATATTTTGGTTCCATTGTCGGGGATCGAACCTGGGTCACCCGCGTGACAGGCATGAATACTTACCACTATACTACAACGACAGGGATTAGGCATTATGAATTTAATTTAGTATGTTTTGTTTTCTTTGGTTTGATTGATGAAAATAAAGGAGCTAACTCATGACAAAATGACAACTTGGTGACAACAAGATCTTAGTAACATGAGGGAGTTCAATTATATGATTGTTTTAAGTTTTTAGTTCAAAGAAAATCTACCCCAACAGGCTCCATGATGAGATTCAATACAAAGGCCATTTTTATTTAAGTAAACAGTCAAAACTTAAATCCACAGTGCTTTCTGAGCTTCATTCTACACCCACGGTTGGGCACTACGGGTTTAACAAAACCTATGACATGGTCAAACGTTCTTTTTTTCTGGGATGGTATGAAAAATGACGTTCATAATTTTGTGGCCGAATGTGATGTGTGTCAATGCAAAAAGGGAGAAACAGTCAAATCTTTGGGCACACTATAACCGCTTCCGATTCCACCTACTATTTGGAGGGATATCTCTATGGATTTTATTACAAACTTACTTAAATAGGGTAATAAAGCAGTCATCATGGTGGTAGTTGATCGCCTTTCCAAGTATGCTCATTTCTATGCTCTTCAACACCCATTTACAACATCCACAGTGGCTCAAATTTTCATGGATCAGGTCTTCAAGATTCATGGCATGGCACATTCTATTGTTTTTTATCACGACCCAACTTTCACTAGCAATTTTTGGCAAGAACTATTCAAGCTACAAGGCATCCAATAGCATCTCAACACAACTTATCATTCCCAGACGGATGGTCAAACTGAAGTTGTCAACAAGTGTTTGGAAACATATCTGAGGTGTTTTGCATCGGAAAAGAAAAATCAGTGGGCTCAATGGTTACCCCTAGCTGAATGGTGGTACAACACTTCATACCATAAAACTACATGCGTGACTCCTTTTGAAGCGGTCTATGGACAAAATCCACCTTCAATTCTCTCATATTTACTAGGTGTCTTGAAGGTCCAGGCGGTTGACCAAACGCTTACAATTCAAGAGGCTATTCTCCATACCCTCAAAGAGATTTTGGTCATGTCTCAGAATCGCTTGAAGCAACAAGCAGATCAAGGTCGCTCTGAACGTCAATTTGTTGAAGGGGATCAGGTGTTTCTTTGACTGCAACCTTACAATAAAAATTACCTCAAGGCCGACCATTGTCAAAATCTCGTGCCCAAATTTTATGGTCCTTATACAGTTCTCAAGCATGTGGGACATGTGGCCTATCAGTTAGATTTTCCTAGTCATTCTAAACTACATCCTGTTTTTCATGTTTCATGCTTGAAGAAGGTGATTGGAACTAAGTGGTAAACTCAAACCAACCTTCCCGAGTTGGACGAAGAAGGATCCATTTGGCTACATCAACAAGAATTTTTGGACCAACGTGAGCATCGCCTACATCAATGAACCATCAAGGAAGTGTTAGTCCAGTGGAAAGATACAACTCCAATAGATGCCACTTGGGAACCATCTACCATTCTGCAACAATTTCCACATCTCAAGCCTTGAGGACAAGGATGTTTTTAAGGGGGTGGACATGGTAGGAACCTAACCCCTTATGTAGGTAGAACAATGTATTCTGATGTAATGAAGGTCAATATTAATAAGGCCTTGCAATAAGGTAGAATAAATCGAATGTAAGAAGACCTGATAAAAGCTTCTGCTTCTAGAAGGATCTTCCTCTAGATGGTTCTCTTGATAGACATATTTAGTATAAATAGGAGTCGAGGGTATGAGAACCCTATCTTGGATATTATTGTAATAGAGCTCTTCTCGATTGGAGGTTTCCCCCTTGAAGAGGCCCATGAACATTTCTCTCGGTAATCAAAGTGTTATTTCTGGTGTTATTTTGTTATCATTTCAGTATTATTGTGGTGTTATTCTGGTTATATTGTTTTTCATCTACCATTTATAGCATTTTATTTATGTTCTGCATAATTTTTATTTCTGGAATATTACACAAAAAATCATATTTTTCCACATATATGCGCCCTACCAGTTATACAACATGTGTATATGTAGGTTGCACCACTACAACCTGCATACATCGGGTTTGGTGCTCAAAATTAAAAATTGTGTCAGGTTTCCATGTCACATCATGAGATCCATGATCCTTGACCTTCCATATACTGGAAACATACCGACTCAGCCCTTCAATTCCACTTGAAGGCTATAAATTGAGCCATATCCAAGTTGTGGAAGAGGAGATAATTCAACTTTTGAGAGAAAATATACTCTGAAGAAATTTTCACTTCACATTGAATCTGCATCCATTTATCCTTTAAATTATGAACTCATTGTTTAGCCCCCAAGCTCTTCCTTCTTTGATGGAGAACCTCAATGTCTCCTTTATATGAGCTTTCCTTTGGTGGAGGATTGAAGTGGTGGAGGCTGAGATGGAAAGGACTTAGTTTCTCATTTTTGAGATGTGCTAACACAAATGTTTGTCACTTATACACTTATGTTAATCATTTTTAATAGAAATACTCTTTTCTCATCCAATTGATATCTTAAAAATAATTGAATTAGTATTCCATGGGTGTATTTGTCATGTATGTTAATGGATTATGCTATTTTATATGCTAACATTATATATTATCACCATATGCTTGCGTATCTTGGTTGTTGAGGACAAGTCGCAGGTATAAAGCTTTGAGTTGCATCCTCAACGATGGTCTTCATCGAACGTCTGGACGAGGTAGGATCTTGATCTTATCTTGTTAGCATTTTCATTTATATAGCATACTTGGGATTAGAGTTGATTTCTGCATTCATTCTGTCTGTTGTAGTTTGTTAGGGTCCTAACCCGCACATAGGTAGAGCAATATATTTGGATGTAATAAAGGTCAATATTAATAAGGCCTTTCAATCAAATAGAATAAATCGGATGTAAGAAGACCTAATAGAAGCTTCCACTTCTAGAAGGATCTTCCTCTAGATGTTTCTCTTGATAGACATATTAGGTATAAATAAGGGTCGAGGGTATGAAAACCCTAGCTTGGAGATTATTGTAACAGAGCGCTGCTCGATTGGAGGTTTCCCCCTCGAAGAGGCCTGTGAACATTGCTTTTTGAATCAAAGTGCTATTTCTGTTGTTGTTCTTATATCATTTCTATGTTATTGTGGAGATTATGCTGGTTATATTGCTATTATTCTGCCATTTCTAGCATTTTATTTCTGTTCTGCATACTTTTTATATCTGGTATATTACAAGTGATATCAAAGCACTTTCCTTGGTAGAAATTGTGGGAATTTTTTTTCAGGGTAGATACGTATTCCGACGTCTTTAAGCCACAGAGATCTGTTGTTACATGCATAAACTTGCAGTTGAGGGATTCATACACGCAGGAAATAAAAGTGGTTCTTAAGCACACATCTGTTGGCCACCCTTGTAACCCCTGTTGGTACCCCTTCGAGTCATAGCACATAAGAAAACACCTATGTACGGATCGACCTAGATTTCCTGAAGCCCTCTTTAGATAAATCGATCGGCTACCTGACTGCTATAGTGCCACCGAGAACAACACCCGAGAAGATACTCTCTAGTACCTAGGTAGTCGGGTAGTATGGCTAAGGGTACGGTCTATCCTCCTTAGTTAGTGCCTTGAGATATTGGGTCAAGTACTACTGTTCGACCCCACACGTATATCAGAGAGCTATAACACAGGGAAAACCCTTGTCTGTAGAACCCTTGAATACCTAACCCTTGGGGGAAAGAAACATAAACAAATTAAAACAGACAAGATCTATTGTCGCGCAACTGTGTTCAGGTTGCCAAGTAAATACACATTTATTTTTGGTTAAGCATTTGGGGATTTCATCGCTACAGTATTCTTCAGACCGGAGTATAACTCCATAGGTGTTTAAAAAAAAAAAGTATGGAAATTTTTTCACCATTATTTGAGACCTATTCCATTGGATTCATCTCTTTGCCCTTATCACATTCATCCATATCATTTTTTGGCAAAATTTTTGACCCCGCCCGCCCCTTTTCAGTTCACCCATCCTCATGGCCCATACCCATAGCCAAGACCTGGAAGCTCGCTTCAACACCTTGTAATCTAATTTCCTCGAGACCCAAAAAGAAGTGAAACAACTCAGTGCTACTATTGCCTCCATCGATACATCGATCAATACAACCATAAATACATCCATGCAGTCCTCAATGGAGGAAGTCAAACAAGAACTGACCACCCAGCTTGAATCTTTCTTTGCATCACTCTGCACCAAACTGAAGATCCCTACAGATGACCCTTTCTCTGATGTACCTCCAAATACTGAAGGTGAACATTCCTCCCATTCCCATACCTTTCAGCACCATCACTTTCAACGTGACCTACGCCTTCTGCGGGTGGATGTGACCAAATTTGATGGTTCAGACCCCAATGGTTGGGTCACCCAAATGGAACATTATTTCTCTTTATACGGAATTACAGATGACTTGGCCAAACTCTGGTATGGTGTTCTCCATCTAGATCAAGAATGTCGGCAATGGTGGCAATGGAGAAAAACTTCCCGTCAAGGGTATATTGCTTGGACCTAATTTGTGATTGAGATTTATGAACGCTTTGACACTGACACCAACCATTTAGGTTGTTTGACAAAGTTGAAACAATCAGGAATAGTAGAAGACTTCATAGATTCCTTTGAGCGCCTGGATTTTTGAACAGAGGGCATGACTGATGCTTTCTTTCGAGAGTGTTTTATCAGTGGTCTCAAGGATGAGATTTGGGCCCATGTCCTCATGGCTCGAAATTCGAGTTGGGTGGAGGATACTAAAAAAGATAAAGAAGCACAACAGGTTGTATCCTCTCAAAACCATAAACCCTCCTTTATCCCTCGCCCTAAACCTGTAAATCCCACTACTCCCTCTGTCCCATTAAAGATCCAAAAATTAACCAGGGCTGAAATGGCCGAACGCCAACTCAAAGGCCTTTGTTATAATTGTGATGACAAATATTTCCCGGGCCACAAGTGTAAGGAACAAAATATTTTTATGGCCATCTCTGAGGATATTTTGGAAGAAGATGTTGAAACTCCCCTTGTGCCTGAGTCACCTGAAATCACTGACATAACCCCTCCCTTAGACCCTCCCGAAGTGGAACCGATCATTTCCCTCAATGCTCTCACTGGCTTCTCCGCCCCCCAAACCCTCAAGTTAATCGGTTACATCAAGCATCAGAAGGTCATCATTCTGGTTGATAGTGGAAGCACCCATAATTTTATTCATCACCGCATTGCCCAAGAAACTCATTGCTACATCCATGCCGTCAACAATTTCTAAATCATGATTTCCAATGGTGGTTCCATGAAATGTGGAGGGCGCTATGAAAATGTGTGTCTCCAAATCGGTGACTACCACCTAAAATACCATATGTTTTCTATCGACATGGGCGGTTATGACATTGTGTTGGGTGTAGACTGGCTAAGGACTTTGGGTCCCATTCTCATGGATTTTAAGGAATTAACCATGCAATTCGACTAGGAAGGCCACCAATATAAATTCCAAGGAATCATTGCTGGTTCACCTGAGGTCATTAGTTCACATCGCATGGAAAAGATGCTCAAAAAAGGTCATTTTGGTGTCAATACCCAACTCCATGCCATACAAGCAATAGAGACACCCCCGATTCCACAAGACCTCCAAGCCCTCCTTTCTAAACATCAAATGGTATTTTCCACTCCCCAAGGAGTCCCTCCTTCCCGCGGTGTTCATGATCATTCCATTCCCCTTGTACCCGGAAGCCTTCCTCCCAATATACGTTCGTATCGCCACCCCTTTTCACAAAAAAATGAAATTGAGAAAATGGTCCAGGAACTCCTTACTACAAGCGTTATCCACCCTAGTACGAGCCCTTACTCTTCTCTTGTAGTCATGGTCCTGAAGAAAGAAGGTTCTTGGAGAATGTGTCCTGACTTTCATGCCCTCAACAAACTGACCATTAAAGACAAATTTCCCATTCCTTTCATTGATGACCTCCTGGATGAATTGAGTGGCACCCAATTCTTTACTAAACTTGATCTTCACTCAGGATATCACCAGATACATATGAAAGAGGTAGACATTCC
>JASDQU010103696.1:51044-65841 GCA_032191745.1 Picea mariana
ATTACAAAGTTTCCTAGAATAGTGAAGAAACATGACTCCATCATGGTGGGGGTGGAAAAATTTACTAAGGAAATGCATTTTATTCTTGTGAAGGAAACACACAATGAAAAAAACATTGTAGAGATTTACATGAAGGAAGTTTCCAGGCTACATGGAGTGCCTAAGGAATTAGTTTCAGACCAAGATTCCAAGTTTACCTCCGAATTTTTGAAATGTTTGTTCAAAGGATTTGGGACAAATCTGAATCTTAGTATGGCATATCACCCAGAGTTAGATGGGAAAATAGAGAGTACCAATAGGATAATTGAAGACATGCTCATAATGTATGTGATGGATCATCCATCAAAATGGGAAGACTATATCCACTTAGTGAAGTTTTCTTATAATAATGGGTATAAAGCCTTGTAAAACCCCTCCATTTCATCTACGAAAAGCGAAGTACAAAAAATAAGTTTTTATTTTATTTTATTTGAAGCACTAGGAATTTAACAACATCCCATTAATCATAGTAATGAAGAATCATATGACACCAAAACTAAAGCAACACATGATCCTAATAAAAACAATTATGCACCTACCCCTTTTTATTGTTACTCTAGCAATTTTATTCCCTTATCAATCTAATGGATTGATAGTAAGGAGCTAACCACTAAAAATGTATGTATCCTTCCATAGTAGCAATGTACTTAACTAGACAATTTGACATACAAGGAAGTACCATGGGTGAGTGTAAGCACTTATGCCATCATTAATTAGGGGGTCACAAGGACTAGTGTAATATTAGTATTAACCCAAGTTATTATTCCTCCTAAGTATACTTTAGATTTAAAACTTGGGTACCCTGATTAGAATTAGTAAGACTTATTCTTAATATGCCATAATTATATATAGACATTTCAAGGCTAAATTTCTTTTTCATTAAGAACTAAATCTTACTAAAGCAAGACATACCAATCAAGACATACCAATCAATGTTAACCTTTATAATTTCAACACATATCAATAGACATGTAGGGTCTTCAACACCCCACTTAAATACCCATTTATAAGAGAACAAAGGAAGAACAAATCTTAATTCCTTACTTTAATTATAACCATTTTATGATATTTAATTAATTACCCACCCAAGATACTTTTCGTCTATAATTTCCAAGTGTCATCCATTAGTTAATTTAAAACTAAACAAATTAAGGGTGACATCTAAATTATATAAGAAGTCAACACTCCCTTTTTATTCCCTCTATCCATGATGTTTCAAGAGGGAAATCATTAAATACTAAATAAGTCATAGATACTCTAAGATAAGGATTCATGTACCTATGGTTAATTCCATACTCACTTTAATATATCTTTTCTTGTTATCACAGTATTCACGAGCGAAGTTATTATATTTAGGGATGAAACAATAGAGAAATAATTAATTCACCTCTCCTTACATGTTTTAAGTGTATCAAGAAAATAATTTAAATTTAACATTTAAGTATGATATTTCTGTCATTACATTGTTGGTATAATGAGTCTATTGTTGTCTATTGTCATTGTTGTCTATTAGTTATTATGTCGCTGGTATAAATGTTATTCCATATAGGAAGGATGATATCGCTTGGTATATAAAATTGCTATCCATGGATACAAGATAGTGCAGTCAAATAAGATATTAAAATCGTTGTCCACAATACATAACACAACCTATTGAAGGTTACCGTATCTATTAATAAACCTAAAGTTAAGTATTATGGTAAAACTATTAATAATTAAAATGTTATGCAGGGTATTAAATGATATGTTGTCCACCATAAAATTGCCATCTGCAACGGTATCCCTGACTAATGCACAATTAAGGGTAAAGAATCATTGTCCTATAATTCTCTATTTAAACTGGATCAATACAATAAATTCGTTGTGCCAAGAGCCTTACCAATTCATTGTGTATACCATAAAAAGAAAGGCGTGCCTATCAAGAAGTTGTTACACAATCAATGATATCATACAATGTTAGAAATGCAGTCAATCTAGTATAAATTCGCTGCCACATATTATACATAGAAATTGTTGCCCATAATTATATCTCGGTCACGCCTTAGATACTGTATCTCAGTCACACCCATATTATAATATAAATCGCTATCTTAGAATACTAGAGATAAAAACGTTGTCTAAATATAGCAATTTGTTGTCTAAGAAAATAATGAACATTTTCGCTGTCTATAAAATAACAACTTTTGTTGTCTACGATATGTTTCAATTGCTGTAAAAAATATCATTCTCGCAGTCACACTAATTGTATGGAATTTGTTGTCACTAAATATTATTTCTCAGTCACCGTGTATGTATCAACTGTTTACAATAAACCGACACAGCCTACCCCCCATCGCTATCAACACCGCTCACCACACATGTAACCAAAAGCACTGTAATCAATCTTAGCCAATAACAAAATCGCAGCCAAAATGTATGCAACAAATCACTGCCACCCAAGAATAATCGCTGCTGAGGTGTAAGGGGCATCGCTGGTAAGATTTATTAAATAAAGACTGTTTGACACATAACAGAAAACGTTGTCCCAAAATTTGACAGTTAAACATTAAAACTGTCCAAGCGCAGTCAAGAAAAAAAAGGGGGTAATCGCTGAGGTTAAAAGCATTAAACTACAACCTTGACAAGTGGAAAAATTTCTAGAGCATTACATCCAGCAATGAAAATGCCTTCATTATATAAAAATGCAAGCAATCTACATGGCGAAGAGTACACAAAAATAAATAAAAAATGTAGAGTTAAATTTTCTTTTGGGAAATAGGAACGATAACAATGGTGGATTTACTCAACACGAATAGGCAGAAGGACCCTCAGTCAGCCAAGAAAATCGGAAATGGGTAGATGGCTAACAGGTGCATCCTTCTCTCATCATCCTCGCATAGAAAAGAAGGGTGTTGAGATCCATAGGTCTGTTAACATCGAGGCAACGACCATAGATCAGACTCCTGGCCAACTGCTCAGGCGAGGACTGGTGAGCTAGGGATGAAGGCTAAACAACCACGAGGGTCACAATAAAACACAACAAGGTGGTCAAGACATGCGGGGAAACGAAGGCCATGAGAGTCAAACAATCATCGATCTAGGCTAAGAAAAGTTTCAGTCATCAATCTAAAAAAAATCAGTTTACTTACTCCATTAACAAACAGATCCAAGCATATATCCTACAACAATCTACCATACAAAATGAAGAGAGCATACCATTGTATGATCGCCTGCTTTGAGTGATATCCCATGCGCTCCGTGCAACTCTCGCTTGCCGACCGGTGAGACTTCACCGGTACCTCCCAACCAATGCTAGGGGTACTCTTTTTCCCCCTTAGCCTCCCAATCTGAAAAGGGGACACATACACACTATCCAAAGATTTCAACTAGCTCCCATCTCACCTCGCAATGCTGAGCTACCACTCCTTACCGAGCTGGGTATCCCAACTCCCATAAGTTAATTCAATCAAGTAGATATTTCTGCAGCGTAACGTTACGCAAATAGAAGAGATCCATCCTCCATCTCCTCTCTTCATTATATAGAGTTTCGTAGTCCCTTACTTTCCTAAAATCTCATTTAATTAAGTTTTTAAAATTTAATTCCTAAAACTTCCTCCCCGTACAAGTGTCACCTATCCCCTTCATTCCTCCATAAATTAATTTCTTTAATTAATTAATTATCTTTATTTCCCTCGCCCACCTAGAGTCACTCCTAGAATTGCTCCTAGGTGTCCCCAAATTCTCTTACAGGTTTTAATGACTTTCCCCATTATTAAATTGCTAGTTCAGTTTAAATTAGAAATCTCTCAAATGCTAGATACCCTTACTAAGTTTGACTTTATGCTTTTTCCCTTGGGATTCCCTTTTCTTCTTATGTTTCCCTCTTTTCCTAGTTTCCTAAATATTTTAGATTTCCCTTTCCCCTTTTGATTTAGGACTCAAAATTGGCAGGTGTAGAAATTAACCCCCTTTTTCCTTTTTCCCTTTTTAGTTAAAATTTTTTAATTATCATAAAAATAAAACAATTATTCCCCCCCCTTTTTTTTAATTTTACCCTAACAGATTTTTATGAATTAATTAAACTGCTTACCCCCTTATTGTTACAAGATTTAACAAGGAGTATAATCATTATTTACGTTGTTTTTATTTTTATTTTTATTATTATTATTATTATTATTATTATTATTTTAAATAGATAGATGAAATTTTTACCCCTAGCATAATTTAGACTTAGACCTTAAATTTTCGTGTTGGGTGACATTTTATTAGGAAAATTGTTTTAAAAATTCTTAACATGTTATTTGTCCTAAGGCCATCTAGGTTCATTCATTTATCATCAACAACGTGACGTGCCCTTCAGGATGCACTAGGTGCTCCAAGGGTGCCACTCGCCTTAATCTGTTTCCCTTGTGCGACGTGCCCTTCAGGACGCACTACGTGCTCCAAGGGTGCCACTCGCCTCTTTCCATTTTTCCTGCACGATTGGCCCTTCAGGATGCACCACGTGCTCCAAGGGTGCCACTTGCCTCTTGACTGACTTGGTAGACATCCAAAAACCCTTGAAGTCAATACTCCGCTAGGTGAACTTGTGGGAGACTAAGGGACTTTAAGGAATAAGGCCCCTGCCTTATTGCGCGCCCCTTAGAATCATCGTGAGCGACTGTTGCAGTCTACCCTCATGGCATCGTGGGTCCTCTCGAACTAGGTAAATGTTAACCTACAGTTTAAGCCACGGTGGGAGTGCTAGTAGGCTGTGGCAGGGCTGTTGTCCACACCTCTCCCTCAACATCTTTGGTAGTCGTGCGTGACCCCTTTACTCCACATGTGAGTTTGGTCGGCAACCTATCATCAGCCTACATCATCAATGAATCATGTCAGAATATATCCATATCATATCATCTAATCAGATGCACTAATATCATAGTAAAACAATCAAACCCAAATGGTACACTCCCCGACTCGATCCACATTCCAAGGGGTTCCGTCGATGCCTCTGCATCCTCGAGGCCCAAAATCCTGCACACTCAGTAAAACCAAGTCAATAGCACATGTCTATGTCAATGCGGTAAAACAACATGTCATCAACCCATAACGCCTCATAATCAAAATCAAATGTTTTAATAGCATAATAATCTGGATCACTTGCGAGCAAGTGTCCTCAAAGAATAAGTTTGCTCAGTGCGCCAGAGCGGGATGTTACAAGCCTCATTAAAAATGATTCAATTTGAAGCTTTGTATGCAAGGAAGTGTAACACACCAGTGAGTTGGGATAAACCAATAGATAGAGCCATCATTGGGCCAGATTTGCTAAAGGAAACAAAAGAGAAGATAACAATGGATCCGACATAATTTAAAGGCTTCCAAAGATATGAAAAATATTTACACACACAATAACTGTGTTGTTAGATATTTTAAAGTGGGGGAACATGTTTTCCTAAAAGTTAAGGAAAAAATAAGTTAGATAAGATTGAGTTTTTTCACGAAGTTAGCAGCAAAATATTTTGGGCCTTTTGAAATATTAGAAAATATAGGGCCAGTTGCATACATGTTAGCATTTCCTGCATCCATGAGAGTGAATAATTTATTTCATGTTTCATTATTAAAGAAATATATGCCTAACCCTAACCACATAATTGACTCGACTATGATCTAGATGGAAAACGAAGGGGATTTTCGGGTGGAAACAATACACATCCTAGACCAGAAAGTCAAAGTGATATGGAACAAATCCATAGGGATGGTAAAGATTCAGTGGACCTACTAAATTCTTGAATATGCAACATGGGATCATGAAGAAACCATGCAAGTGGAATACCTGCAATTTTTTTCCAATTTTAAAGAAAATAGGAGCTGAAAATACATGACTCCATTTTTGGGTAGCTAGTTATCAGAACCACATCTCTAAAATTCTTTCTCACCTATCTAATAGCCCTGATAAAACAATTTTATTTCCCATTGGAATGAAGGAAGTGAAGGGGGCACATTCCTTGGGTCAAGAGGTTGAGAAGAACGAGATATTATGGTTCAAACTGATGTTGGAGGGTAAAGATTGCAAAATTTTATTTTATTTTTCTAAGTATTGTGATGTAAATTTATATACATATTTTGGTATGGTGTGCTGCATTGAGGATGATGAAAAATTGTAGGGGAGGGGTAATCTAACATCCCCACTATAATCCTCGGTTTAATTAATGCATAATGTAGATATAAATATGGCTATGGCCAAGCAATGTAAATGCGAAATGTATTTCTTGAATTGTAAATAAATATAATGTAATACTAGTTGTTAGGATTTGGATAGATATGGGGATTGATTAATCCATCAGATAAGAAGAATTCCTAGAGAATGTCCAAGAGGGTCCCAAGGGGAAATAATTTATAGGTATTAATTCAAACAGAGATTTCTAAATGTTATTATCATTTGGGGAAAACTTATATTTTTTGGTTGAGTGTATGAGATCCCAATCATTGAACACCTATCATGGGGTGGGTGTGGGAATCACATCCCATATTTATTGAATATAATGGGGTTGAAGTAAAATCAAATTTAGCCAGAGTGAACAGTCAACAATCTTGGGAAGGAGAGGAAATTTGTATGGGTAGTAACACGAAGTTCTACACGAACAATAAATTACATGAAAAACAACAGAGAAGAGGGGAGAAGAGCTCGGGAGATAGGACAACAAGGCTGGGAGAAGTATATATCATGTTGGAGTGTTTTTGGAAAATTTTGGAGTTCGAGATTGAAGCGTCAAGTTTTCAGGCCTGAAGAGTCAACTCCTGGGTGAGTTGCACTGTATCAACAAGTGTTGTTGTTTTTGTTGGTGGTTTTCCTGGAAGTGAGTTTAGTTGAGTTCCCAGTAGAGAGATTCCTATATGTTTGAGCTAGAGAGACCTTGATAAACGAATAAGACACCCAATTTACTTAGAGCAATGAAGGGGTACATTCTTTGGGTTGGGTGGGTCAAGAAGAAGAGAGCTAGATGAAATTTGAGATAGTTGTAGGAGAAAACTAGTGGGTTGTTTGATATTGAGTTGTGAGGGGATTGTGAGAGGAACCCTTATTTTGTAGATTCCTAGCCCCAACTTGGGGGTGACTTGTCGTTGATATTTGGAACAATGGGTGCATGGTTGGGTGGAATGTTCTTCCCAGGTGGTTGGTTACACAAAATCTCTTTTAAAGATAAGTGTTTATTTATTTAGTTGAGTTATTTATGAGTTCAAGGCTATGCATTTACTTTGTTAATGACAATGGTTTTATATGTTGTTATAGATTTTTTATTACTTGCATTCATGTTCATTTATAATGTTGTATTTTCATTTAAATATAGGTGTTAGAATATGGTTGTAAATGTGAATAAGTTGTAGTTGGTAAGCTACAGGATTCTAGTTAGTGGAAGAAAATTTCATTCTATGTGTATTTCCACGTAGTAATGTTCCATGGTTAAGCTAGGAGGATGTTACTAGTTCCTAAAGCTCTTTTTTTCTCCATTTCCCATGTTTACCACCCATGTCCCATCCTTTGTTCTCAAAACCTTCTAATGGTATCCATATTTCCACTTGAACAATAGATATCCCATGGAGAGCTCATGTGTAGTTGTTTGAGGCTTCATTGATGGTTCTTAAGCCCTATAAGATACCTTTTAGGCCAAGTGTGAAAGTTTCATCACAAAACCTTGCCCCAATCCTTGAAACTAATACTTAGATCTCCAAAAACCCTAATTGTGCCAATATGCCCCTTAAACAACAAAGGATCGACTTGGGAGGTCTTGTGTGCGGGTTTGAGGTGTTGTTTTTGGCCCTAAATGCACAAAAACTTCATTGAAGGTATAAATCCTAGGTTTTCTCCATCCACCATATGAAGTTCCCATCGAACCATACATTATACTAAAAAATTGTAATGGTGCATATACCCCAATTAGAGGCCAAATATGTCATTGGAAAGTCACATGTTTTGGTTCAAGGTGTTGTTCTTGGGCCTTGATTCCTATAATCTTAATTTATGGCCTAAGACATAGTTTTTTTTACCCATCCATATCTATAACTCCAAGACCAATACTTAGCTCAATACTTCCTAATATCGCCAATACCTCCACTCATAGGGTAATGATATGCTTTAGGGAATTTTTTAGGGGAGAATTTTAGCGAAAAGGACAAAATTTGAGATAGTCTTTTAAGGTTGGAAAATATTTTATATTACTTAAATATATTATATTTTTCCTTATCTCAAAACTCTATTACTATTTTTAGATATTGACCTATTTTCAAGGGGAAAAGAGAAATTTGCAATTATATTTACTTATTTTCAAGCAAAAAAAACAATTTTTTGCTATTACAAGGGTTGTGTTTTAAAAAAATCCATGAATATGTTTTTAAGGTAAAATATAGTTAAAATGCTAAATTTTAGGAGTTTTTTAGGTTGGACAAATTTTTTATATTAAAATAATTTTTTTGGTTTTTGACAATGAATATTTTTTAAGGTAAAATATACTTAAAATGCTAAATTTTAGGAATTCTTTTAAGTTGGACAAATTCTTATATTAAAATGATTTCTTTAATTTTTGGCAACTAATATTTTTAAGGTAAATATAGTTAAATTATAGCTAAATTTTAAGATTTTTTTTAGATTGGAATAATTTTTTATATTAAAATAATTACTTTAATTTTTGGTATATTATGGTATATTCAATAGTTTTTTAGAAGTAATTTTTTGGGGCAAGATTTGATTTTATCAATTTTAGCAAGCACCATGGAGTGCCCACTACAAATAGAAAATTAAGTTCCATGCTTATCCAATTTTTTCATGTTTTTATCTAATGTAATGAGTATTAATACTTGATCTCTTTTTTTAAGATTTTTTTCTTGCTTTTATCTAATATAATGAGTATTGATACTTGATCTCTTTTTTCTTGAAGATCTTGTTGTTATAGTTTTTGGTTAAGAATGTTTTGGGTACATCAAGATCTAATATTAGGTTTATCATTTCATATATTATCCAAAAACCTTATTTTATATTAGTTTGGGGTTGATAAATGTTTAATTGGGGTGAAAAAAAATATTGGTCAATCCATTAAGTAAATTGGGTAATCCAAAACTTAGGTAGTGTATTAATTGTAGATTTGTTTTCCATGGCTCTTATGGAGATTATTTTGTACTATCTATTTAGGATAATAACTTTATTTAGAGCCTATACAACCCTTCTTGTTATTCATTCTATTGATAAGAAATATTATAAAGATGGATTTCCATGGGTTTTGTGGAGTTTATTTTGTACTATCAGAGTTTAGAGTACTAACCTTATTTATAGCCTATGTAACCCTTATTTTTATTTGTTATATGATAATAAATACTATAGAGACGAATTTCCATAGCTCTTGTGGAGCTTGTTGTGTAGCATTAGTTTAGGGTGCTAATTGTTTTTAGAGCCTATGTAACCAGTTTTTATTCTCCATTATGTACATAAAAAGAATTGTAAAAATGAAAATGATGTTTCCTTCCAATTGGCTAAATAAATATATATCTCATTTCAACTTTAGAGCAATGAAGTTTTTTATCATATTAAAGGATTACTAAATTCTCATTGTTAGTTCTTCTAGGTATCTAGCTATTTATTGCACTTTTTTTTTATTCATGAAGAAAACTTGAAAGTGACTATGACAAGTGCACTTGAAATAAATCATGAAAAAAATGTACATGATTTTCTGATATGGATATACTTGGCTAATTATATACACTACAAATTTTAATATAAATAGAAATTTTAGGTGCGGGAAAGATTTATATTTAAGTGTTACACAATATCTCAATTGCTAGAGTGAGTGTATCACTATTTCTCAACTCTAGAAAAATCTTAATTATATATTTTTCTAAGATGGTTGAACTATGCTCATTGGTGAGAATTTAGTCCACCCAATTTTGGAATTTTCAAGATTATACTGTTGATCTATGGTTTAAATCTAGTAAATTGGTGAAAATTTATCAACAACTTAGATCCATATTAGCTCTTGATTTATAATTGAAAGAGTCAAATCCCTCGAAGTGAAAACATTTCCTCAAATTTAACTCTTTAAAATAAATTTATAGATGGAGTGATTTGATCTCCCTCATCATAAGTTTGGAGTTAAGATTGATTTAGAATAATTGTATCTAATTTATTTATTTTTTGTATTGTTTGCTATTATTATTTATGTGCAATTTATTTCTTTTTATTACAGCTTGTTATTTAAAAAAATAAATTATTATATTGAATTGATTTATGTCAATATGTCATATTAGTCACTCTTAAGCATGAATGATAAACAACATAAATAAATAATATATCAATAAAATATTCTCAAAAATTTAGTCAATCTACTAAAGAATAATTTGTAATTATGAACCATATTTCTTCAATTAACAATTTGTTTAGATTTTACTAAAGTTTTATTTAATATTATTGTTAAGATCCAATTATGAATGTCTCTATATTTCATTTTCAGGATTAATTAGTGGATTTCATTCATCATTGTGTCAAACTCTAAGCAATTCCCAAATATAATAGGAATTAACATGAAGTATACAAATTGATATTCTCAAACATTCCACTCAAATACTCATTATTTATAACTAGCTACATACATATAAAATGCACTATTTAATATATTTGTAACTTAGATAATAGGACTACATACATGTAAAATGCACTATTTAAAATATCTATAACTTAGATAATAGGAGCCAATTCATAGATATAGTGAATATCAACAATCATAAAATTAAAAGAAGGGACTACTAGTACACAAATGAACATGTAGAGGGGTTTACATGCAATCTGAAAACAATAGTAACATTGAAGATGTGGTTGGGTAACTTTTATAATATTCATTTATATTTTTTAATTTTACTATTTTTTTTTTATTCTATTGATTTCATAATTTCTCATATATATATAGTTTTTTTCAATCCTATTACAATATTCCATTGATTTCATAATTTCATATTTTTTCTATTGTTTATTTTTTTTAAATGTTATGTATGAGTTTCATTTGATCATAGCATTTCTCACACATTGGACTATAAATAGAGTTTTAAGTTCAATAAATACTTTGAAGTTGAGATTTTTGAGAACTACAAAAAAATGATAATATCAAAACCAAAAAAACTTAAGTTTTTGTTTAAATATGCAAGTGGAATTTCTAAAATTTATAATTTTCTGGAAATTGAAGATTAAGAAAAAGTTAGGTTCTATTTTCTTTTAAGGATTTTTCTTGTATTATTGTTTTGTATATTAATTTTTTTAATTATTAATAATGTAGCGGTTTGAGTGTCTTGATTTATAGTTATTTTTTGTATTATGTTGTTAATTATTTTATTAAATATGTTTATGATGAGATCAACTTTAATTTCATATTAATATATTTAAGTACTCTTTAAATCTGGATATGAATTTTTTAATGTTTTGATTTTCAATGGAAGGAAAATAGAGTTTGAATTTTTACAATTAAAAGCATTTACATATTAACATTAAATTATAAATATTTATTGTTATTAATGATTATGTTTAATGATATATATTAAATTTTATGAGAATGATTCAAGTTCTATATAAATGTATTGAAACAAAATGAATTTACTTTATTTCATAAATTAATATCCAAGCATCTTCAAAACATCTCATTTTTTGTATTTTGTACATGTGTTTTAGTTCATATTTATTTTGGTATTTATAAATATTGCTTGATATGCTTAGGGATCAATTTGGTGGATTATAATTGATTTGTAGAAGGGAACATGTCAATTAGAAAATTTATTTTTAAAGTACAATGTGAACTTTAGAATCTCCTCAATAATTGTTATATGAATTAATTTCAAATTATTGACACTCTTCAAATATAGTTATTATTGATGATGTGATAAAAATTAGAGTTTTTTTATAAATTATTCTCCCATCTTGTAATCTTTGATGGTTTATTGAGCCTAGCAAAGATAGGAGACTAGATGTAAGTTTTAGATAAATTTGTTGAAATGGTTATGACCCTTAATCATGGAATCTACCCCAAATTAATCCTTCTTCATTATTAAAGGGAAATGTTAAAAAATGAGAATGAGAATATTTTCCCAACACAATATAAATTTGTCTAATATATATATATATAAAAGGAAATATACTACTAAAAATATTTGAGTGGGAATATTTTCCCAACACATATATTGAGTGTGTGCATGTGTGCAGGCACACGTGTGTGTAAACTAGCGAATTTTCCGTAATTATATTTACCCATAAGAAACTATTTGCAGTGTTGATATACTCTTCCATGAAAAATTTAAATGATTTGTGTACTTTATAATGGAGATTAACTACATTATTTGCTTCATTATATACATTTTAGGATAAATATCACATCCTTAAAGTTTTCATTGATATGCTTAATAGGTCATGTGGGGTAGATCAAGGTGTCATTCTTGAACTTGGATTCTTACAAACTTCATTTATGGTGTAAGGCCTATGTTTCCTCCTTCAACCATGCCTAGGGTCCAAAGTATCATGTACCCAGTTTCAAAATTCTCCTAATGACACCCATATCCCTACCCATAGGTAAGGATAACCTTGGGAGGTCTTGTGTGATGGTTTGAGGTGTTTTTCATGGCCATGTATTCTCAAAAGATTACTCTAGGGTCCAATCACCATGTTTCCTTCCATAACCATTTTAAAGGCCTCGAGACCCATTACTAGTGATTAAAATGCTCTATCGGTGACCATAAACCTACTTTGAAGATAAGGGTTCTCTTGAGATTTCCTATATGGTAGTTTGAGTCATTTATCTTAGCCTTATATGCTTAGAAGCTTCCTTCAAAACCTAATTCCAGGATTTCTCACCAGAGAATGTCCAAGTTCCTAAGAATAATACTTAGTGTTGAAATTATCCCAATTTCATTGATATTATCACTCATAAGCCAAGGATATAGTTGGAAGGTGATGCATGGTGGTTTTAGGCATTGTTCATGGCCCTTGATTTATAAAAGCTTCCTTTATGGCCTAAGTCCCAAGTTTCCTCCCATGTCCATGTCAAGGACCCCAATACCCATACCTACTACTCAAATCCTCATAATAAAATTAATATCCCCACTTCAAAGTGAAGGATACACTCAATGACACCTCAAACCACCAGACCTGACCTCCCAAGTATTTCAAATTAACCTTCAACTAGGAATATGGGAACCAATAGTACATTGTACACAATAAGAATGGGTACCCTACCATGGCCAAGGGAGGAAAACAAAGGCCTTAGGATCTAGACAAATATTATTGAGCTCAATGGCCATGAAAAAGACCTTGAACCACCACACATATCCTTTCTAAGGGATCATTGGCCTCTTATTGGGACATGGGTGCCATTTGTAGGGTTTGAGCACCAAATCTAGGTCTCAAGACCATTGAAATGGACCTAAACACTATTAGGAGGTTTTTTGCACCACATAATGCACTCGGAGCCCTCAACATGGTTACAGAAGAAACATAAGGGGAAAAGTCTCTATTTAAATCTTCTCAGGATCAAGCTTCATGTAGTAGTCCTCAATAGGGAAAATTTAAAGGATCCATACTTATCTTAAAGTGTAGAAACCTTAGCGAATCTTAACAATCCTTATAATGATAACTCTAATATGTTTGGTGATATTTGTGTAAAATATTCAAATTTAAAAGGATTTATGTAGTTTCTAGAAACTTTTGGTTATTTTTAAAGTAAAATAGTTTTTTCTTATAAAATTTCAGTGAATCATTTTGAGAAAAAAATGGAAATTGGTAAAATCCGTTTTTGAAAAAACACATGGAAAATTGGCCCAATGGTGGAATTTAACCCCCAAAATTTTCCCCTGTCCTTGAGCAACCACATAAGACCTTTCTAATGGATCTTTGGCCTCTATGGGGGATCTTTGGCACCATTAGTAGCTTTTTCATAAAACAAAATGGGTCTTGAGGCCTATACCATGAATAGGGGAGTAAAACAAGGAAATTAAGACCAAAATGAATCTCCTGAAGATTAAGGGCCATGAACTAGAGCTCAAACATCCATATTAATCATTTTGAATATATTTTTGGCATTCATGTGGGATACGGGAACCATTAGGAGTTTTTTCACAACACATATGGGAGTTGGGGCCTCTCACATGGCTATGGGAGGAAAAAAATGGCCTCATACATAAGCAAATATTTCTCATACTCAATGGCCATGAACAAGGCCTATGAATGTGAATATGGACACTATTAGTTATTTTTTCACAATAAAAATTGGTCTTAGGACCCTCTAACATGATTGGTGGAGTAAAGCAAGTGTCACAGGCCCCAAACAAATATTTTCAATCTTCTTGGCCATGAAAAAGTATATCATGGACACTAGACATAAGGGGTATGTTCAAAAATACCATGGCCATTGGAAAAATGCGTAAGAATAATATGAACCCTCTTTTCAACATATGCTAAGCTTTGTGAATTTTTACTTACAATAGTGCATGTGTGTCATAGGAACACCCACAAGATTTAGAATGCACACACATTCTTATATGTGCACATTCCTTAAATTGGAATTTTCCTTGGTAGGATTGAGAAATCCTGAACTACAGGTTTGTATATTTTGTTTCTTTGGATTTAGGCTCAAAATAACAAATTTGATGGTTTGGGATACAAAAACCTCAAAACCTCATTTGTTCCAAATGCCGCTTAATGTCTCTATTTTTCATGTATTTTCAAATACGCTTCACAAATCCATCACCATATAGATTTTACTATGTATATTCCAAGTTT
>JASDQU010103696.1:77645-90263 GCA_032191745.1 Picea mariana
CATATTCAAATTCAATATGAAAATACCTCAAATTGATATATTCAAACTCAACATCCATAAACATGCATAAAAAACATCCATATAATAAAATAAACATGCATAAAAAACTCAACATCCATAAACAATAATAGTAGCTATCATTTCATTTTTTATTGCATAATCAACATTAGGAATAAGTTATGAGAGTCATACCTAAAAGTTGTAGAGATCAACTCATTTACAATCTAGGTGAACATAGAACTATTTATCTCTAGATTTTTCTCTATCCAACTGCAACCGAGTATGGGCGGCGACTCTCCTCCCAACCAATCCCTTAGTCCAAAAAAATTGAGAGCCTCTAAGCTCTCAATCAGCTACCTATTCCAACTTATATTCCTTCTCTCTAAATATTTCCCAAGACAAAGATATCTCACTACCTTCTCCATATCCATTAAATAGTTATTCTTCACATCCATCCATGAAAAAATGTCCATGCATACACTCCACTTGTATTCAAGGCATTTTCTTTTAATCATGCAAATTTTAACCCTTTCTTTGTTTATTTTTTCCTTGAATTCCATTTTAGTAATTTCTCTCATTTTTACTTTTTTCCCCCCTTTATAATAAATTGATTATTTATTGTAACTACTACTATTATTATAATTTCATTATTATTTATTACTATCCTTATTACTTTAGTTATTATTCCTTATTATTATTTAAGGCCACTTATTTATTTTCCTCATTAAGTATATATTACTTGTTATTACTTTAATTCCAAATACAGGGCATTACATAATCCCCCTTCACATTAGGGTATATTTGAGGTTTAAAATGGGTCTCGTAAGGAAAATAATAAAATAAGAGTTATGAATTTTCAAAGGGAAAGGAAGAAAACTACCTTTTTAATTGAATTTTTTACTTATCTCCTTATAGGTTTACTCAAATTGAAAAAATGTGTTTTTTCATGTTTTTCTAGTTTATGTCATTGTGGATCTATCAAAAGTATGCAAAGTGGGTACTCATTGGATGAAAAATTCAAGTATGCATCCAATGAATGCCTACACTTGAAATTGGAGTAAACGTATAAGGATATAAGTCTAAAATACAACTATAAAGGTTGTTTTTTTTCTTTCCTCGAAAAATATTTACCCTTATGGTTGACATCATCATATTGAATCCTATTGTTTTTTTTAAATCGATTTTGATAGTACAATTTTGGTTTTGAGACCCATTTTTACCTCAAACTTCCTCTAACCAAGAATGCTTTTTTAAGTTAACTTTAATTATGTTACTTATGGGTTTTTATTTCTTTTCCACATCACCCTCTTCTACAACTAGTATAAGACCCACCTAAATTCCCACAAGAAGAATTGAAAGTACACATCACAACTCTGAGTAAGTACATGTGTAACTCTAGTCATCATCCATACTTTCAGTATCAACCTTGAGCATATTGTCCTAGTCGAGGCCCCAAGACTCAAGGCCTCATATACCCAAGCATTGATATATTTTGATACACTAACTTACATACCAAAAACATCTAAAAAATATGACCTAAACTTCCTCCCCAACTCCTACCAAGTACTTGGCAAACATAAATAAAGGTTCCAAACTAAAATTAGAATATAGTCTATGACCCATAAACTAAATAACACTATTATAATCAAAACAAATTCCAAGATTCTTAACCATAACAAAATATGGTTTGTAACATACCCAACCACCCATAGGTCGGGGTATGCCACTTAATCCGACTGTAACACACCCAACCATGCGCAGGCGAGGCACGTTGCAGTCTAGGGACTCACTTCACAGTGAGTTGTCTCAATTTGAATCACTTCTAAGTTAATTAAGAGACATGAAAACCACATGAGGAAATAAATATTCATGCCACAACATTAAGCCATGCACATAAATAACCAACAACCATGCATATTCTAAATATTAAATTTAAATATAAATAAATACACTATGGAATAAATGATACACATGTAAATCACCATAATAGAGAGAATTTATATTTTTTGAAAACAAGACACCAACTGGCTACAGACCAAGGACGTTCCACCCAACCGTGGACATTGTTGTTCCAAGTCTCAGCAGTAGTGTCACCCTTGAGGAAGGATTCTAGGGTGTCACTCAACTTACCAAGTAAATCATCCCTTAGACTCTAATTGGCCTTTCATCACTCACATCAATCCAAAGTACAACAACCCTCTTCTACCCAGTCTCCACAACCCAAGAGAATTTCTCCCCTTCGCTGCCACGCAGTCCCTTGGGTTGTCTATCTCTTCCAGGGCTCCAGTGCTTCTGGTCAAGAATTTCCTTCCTAGGACTCTCAAGACTCAAAGTTGTGAGTTAACTGAAACATGGGCCAAGGCATCACATACATGCAAGAACCAACCTTGGTTGGAATACACCAACAGTCTATACAACCAACAAATGTGGCTTTTCTCAGTAATTTGGTTTCCTTCCCCCAAGCAACTCTCGAATCAGATGGGACGAGCATGTGAAGGGATGATTAGAGAACATAAGAGAAATTAAAGGTGAGCATGATGAAAAATGAATGAGAGAGTGAAAAGGAACCAATAAATCCCCAACAACCAAAAACCAACCCCAACCATAGACCAATGATGGGTTTATGTACTTCTTAGAATTAAGGAACCCCATGGTCTTCCCCCAAGAAGCTCATGTAACTATTATTCTCCACTAAAACAAAAAATGGGTAAATAAAATATAAAATAAGTACTCAACCCCTCAATCCCCCTCTCTTGTGGAATCATAGCCTCCTATAACTCTTTTCCTTGTCTGTCTAGGAGCTAGCGATGTGTTTTATATTAACAATGATCAAAACGTTACATTTCCTAGGCACACTCACCTCTTAATAATTGTTTAGGCACTCTGGACTTCATAACTTAACAAAATAAAATATTTAATACGGGGTTCTAAATCAGGGTATTACATTTCCCTCCCCCTTATTCTGGAACTGCCCTCAGTGCATATACAAAAAGGGAAACAAAATTCCAAAATTTATTCAAAAATTTGTCGGTACTCTACCTGGATGGCATATTCACACTCCCAAGCAGCATCCTCAGGATTGTAGCTGGTCCACTGGATGTTACCAACTCTATGAATCGATTCCAGATCATTTTTACTTTTCTTTCCAATATTCACATTAGCTGGACCTGAAAGTCTCCCTCTGTCTCTACCTGAATCAAGTGCCAATCAATAACATGGTTAGGATCACACACATATTTTTTTAACAGAGAGACATGAAATACATTATGCACATTCATAAAGCAGGCAATGCAAGCATGTATGCAACTAGCCATATTCTATCCAATATCTCAAATGGACCATAGAATATGGTTGCCAGCTTTGTACAACTACCCAAATTCAGAGATCTCTTCTTGGGCTTCACTTTTAAAAGCAGATGCTCCCTGACTTTAAATTCTCTAGCTGTCATGTTCTTATCTGCATAAACTTTCTGTCTATCTTGAGTTGCCTTTAAATTCTTCTTAGTCCTGACCATTTGGTCTTCCATATCATTTAGAAATTCTAGCCCAAGTACCACTATGTATGTTGGGTTGTCCCAACTTACTGGATTATTTCATTTCCTACCTTACAAAGCTTCAAATGGGCTCATTTTCAATGAATATTGATACCCATTATTATAGGAAAACGTAACCAAGTGCAAGTACTCTTCCCACTTAGATGGCTTATCCATCACATACATCCTCAACATGTCTTCAATTACTTGGTTGACTCTCTCTATCTTCCCATGTGATTGTGGATGGTATGTTGTGCTAAAGTTCAGATTTGTACCAAATCCTTTAAACAATCCCCTCCAAAAATTTGAATTAAACTTTGTATCTCTGTCTGATAAAATTTCCTTAGGTATCCCATGCAACCTAGAAATATCTTTCATGTAAATTTATTCAATATTACTTGCTGTATGAGTTGTTTTTACAGGAAAAAAATGAGCATCCTTTGTCAATTTATCAACCACTGCCATGATCGAATCATGTTTTCTTGTTGTCCTAGGCAATTTTGTTATAAATTCAATGGTTACCACTTCCCATTTCTTCTCTGGAATTGGTAAGGGTTGTAGCAAACCCGCTGAGTTCCTATGATCATCCTTCACTCTTTGACATTCCATACATCTGGCGATGTAATCAAAAACATCCTTTTTCATTATCGGAAAAAATAATTGGCTTCTCACTACTGCAATTGTTTTCTGGTAACCAGGATGTCTAGCATATGGAACATTATGCATTTATTTTAATACCAAATTCTTGAGTTCTCTAGAACTAGGAACATAAATTCGGCTTTTATGCATAAGTAATCCATCTTCCTTCATCTCATACTCTTTCATTTTCTGTTGTACATCTTCTTGCTGTAAGATTTCCTTTACCTATAGGTGATGTGGGTCTGTGACAACAATGTATAAAATTATGCTCTTTAAATATGATTGATGCATATCAACAACGGTAGCATTCATGAGTTGTACTCTTCTAATAATTGCATCAACAAATTTATTTTATTTTCCTTTGATATGCTTGATGTCAAAATCGTATTCACTTAAAAATTACAGCCATCTCATTTGCATGGAATTCAAATTTGGCTTTTCAAAAAGATACTTCAGACCATTGTGGTCTATTCTTAATTCAAATATCTTTCCCATGAGATAATGCCTCCACATATCCAATGTGTGAAGAATGGAATCAAGCTCCAAGTCATGTGTGGCATAGTTCCTCTCATGTTCTTTAAGCTTTCTGGACTCATAACCATTGACATGTCCATTTTCATTGAGGAATCCACCACATCCAGGAATACTATGACAAACTTATCCAAATAATTTTGGAATATTCCATTCATTAAGCACATAAATACAGCAGGTGCATTGGACAATCCAAATAGCACCACTACAAATTCATAATGCCCATACCTGGTTCTAAAGGTTTTCTTATTGATGTCTTCTTCCTTGATTCTTACTTGATGGTATCATGATCTCAAGTCTATCTTTTAAAATATATTTTACCCTCTTAGCTTATCAAATATGTCATCAATTATGGGTAGAGGGTACTTGTTCTTTACAGTGGATTTATTCAGTTGTCGGAAATCAATGCATAGTATCAAAGTTCCATCCTTATTTTTGAAAAAGATTATTGGTTCTCCCCAAGGTGAAACACTTGGACGTATGTGCCCTTTCTTCAACAATTCTTCCAAATACATTTGTAATTCTTTTAGTTTTGGTGTACGCATTCTGTAAGGTTTTTTTGACACCAGGGCAGTTCCTGAAACTAAATCAATAGAGAAATCTATCTCCCTCTTTGGTGGCAACCCTGGTATTTCTTGGAATACATCTTCAAATTCTTGTAGTGCCAATAATTCTTCAAGGCTTGGCCCCTTTGTCTTTTTTGGCTCATCCACATGGGTTGCATTCAATTGACATCCTTTTCTGAAACATCTTTTTTGTTGTAAGGCTGAAATCTCCCTTATAGAGATGGGTCTTGGAACTCCTTTCATAGTGCTCTATTTTCCTTCTTCATCAAGACATGTAAATGTCTTGTTATGACAATGTAGGACAACATAATGCTTGTCCAACCAATCCATTCCAATTAGAATATCATAAGACCCCAATGGTATAATATTTATATCAACTTTAGTATTCACACCATTAAGACTTATGAAACAACCTCTGACCATTTCATGGATTCTCCTTTTGGTTCCAGTGGCTAGCTGAACCAATCTTTATTTTTCAAGCTTACTTTTCTCCAAATGTAATCTATCCACTATTTTAGGATCAATGTAACAATGACTTGCTCCTAAATCAATTAAAATAGAAATAGTTTGATTAATGATATTACCTTCCACCTTGATCATATTGGATTGGTACTCTACTTGTTGATCATTTAAAGATGCATAAATCCTTCCCATGTCTTCTATTGTTCTAGCCTCTTGGATGTTGTTCATCGTATTCACTTTGTCCTTTCTGTGAGGGAAATCCTTGTATAGGTGATCTTCCTTGCATCCATAACATTGGATTGGTGGTCTTCCCCTTTTCCTAAGGAGTCGTATCTCTTGGATTCATCCTTAGCATACTATTCTTGATGATTTTTATTAGGTTCATTTCTGTTGAAATGAGGTTTGAATCCCTTATCCCTCTAATCATGCTTCTCCTTCTTCCTATCCTTCCAAGACTTTTGCATGGATTCTCTGCCCTTTCTTTGCTTATACATGTATTTATCCTTCCTGATGGTCTCGATCAAGGTATTGGGTTCATCGTACTAAATCTTTTCTTTATAAAATAAAGGAAAACCACTTAAAAACCTTTGTATTTTCACCTTCTCATATTTTATAAACCCCACATACTTTAATAACCCCGAGAAATTGTTCTCATACTCTGTCGTGGTTGTGCTTCCCATCCTAAGTTCAAATAACTCCTAGATTTTCTTGTCATAGAAGTGCTCTAAGAGGTACTCCTTCTAAAAATATTTCTTGAACTGCTTCCAAGTGATCATATTCTCAACTTTCTTTAGCTTTTCCCACCACATTGCATCTTTCCCATGTATATGGTAGGTGGAAATTCTAGCTTCTAGGTTTGATGAATAGTTATGAAACTGAAAAATATCTCTTGAGTCCAAGAAACCATGCCTCAACATCATATTCCCTTTCCCTTTCACCATCAAAGGATGGTGTCTTAAGCTTCCTCAGATATCCTTGCAAACTGTCCACTTCATGCCTTCTTATTTGGTGCCTAATAGGAGACACCTCTAGACTACTTATGGAGTCTTTAGATGCATAAGAATTTCTTGTTTAGTAAGGAGGTGAGTGGTTTATATGATTTCTACTAGAACTTCTTGAATAACCAACTTGCATATGGTTATCTCTTATTTCATGATACCTTCATTCTTCCTTTTGTTTTGAGTTTGATCCATTCTTTGTTTGCCTCTACAACTGATTTAATCTCTGTATCACTTGAGAATTTTTATGATTTTTTTCTCTCATTAGCCTCTCATTGTTTTATTTGTAAACATGTACTTCTAGTTCTAGGCTTCTCACAGTCCCTATAAAGGTTTATTGCTCCCCTCTACCCTTGTGTCCGTTGGATTCTGTCTCTGCATTACCAACACTGATATTTTGACCTTTGGCCTATTTATCATGGTTGTAAGCTCCTTCTCCATATTCCATTGCATGAATGTATTCTTACCCTGGACTGACAAGATAACACCCCCCCTAACTCTGCAAAATGTGCAAGAAACCATTTTGTTAGGGTTATTATAAACAAAATTAATTGCCAAACATTTCTACAAGTCTTTGTTTTTCTTCTCAATCCATGAAGAAAAAATATATCAGTATTCACAACATAACAATTCCCTGTTATTTTCCTCAGAATCCTCTATCCCAATGGCTTAAATCTCGCTTCAATTCGATATCGTAGCTGAAAGTCAGGGCTACATTAAGGAAATTTCAATTTCACCCCCCCTTTTAGCTAATACATAATTGAATTATGCAAAGTCGCTTCCCTCAACCCACACCCTAGGTGACCACAACTTAAACCCATGGGATTAATCCTTCCATAGCACCTCGCTCTGTGTTCTTCAACCTGGGAGCCTATGAGAAGAACATAACCGAGGGTCGGGTTACCTCCCAGGCCCTTTTTACCTTATCATGAGATCGATGTTGGGACCAAGTACTCCGGACTTCATCCTTCAACTATTCTCTGTTGTCAACTTCCAATTTCTCCTAGAGATACACATCTCCCAAGTCTTCACTAACTCCACCAATAAAAATCATACAGTCGAGACTTGATCTCTCATTGAATGGATGGCCCCACCCCAAGCTGGAGGATTAAAAAAAAATCAACAGTTGCGACTTAGTCAAATGTTGAGATGGATGGATCTTCTCCAATTTGGAAATTAGGTGCTCTGGGGCTCTAGGACATTCAGTTCCCATGTCCCTCAATTCCCATGGAGTGAAAATCCTCCTAAGTACTTACCTTACTCCTATTGTTTGATCCAGCTGTTGAGATAGGTCCTGAAGGGATCTCAAATCAATGGTCTACGTGCCTTTGTGACTTCGAGCTTTGGCACTTCTCACAGACATAAAATTGGACACCCCCAAAGTCACATATTCTCGGAGATGACATGGCATATTGATGTCACCTAGGGTGACGTGGACCCGTGGCATGTGTGCCACGTGTCACTAAAAAATTAATATATCAGGGTCCAAAAGGTGTTGAATCTGGGTGACACGTGTCCCCACACAACTACCTGCCATTGGCATGATCCACATCATAAACTACATGGATGATCCCCAATCATAGCTCTAATCTGACGACCCGTGTGACTTCACAGTTTTACACCTCCGTGAATTTGACACTTCGGGGCTTCAACGCTCTAGGGTTTTTATCTGCAACTTACTTTGTATTCTTCAGAGTGGAAAATTTGTGAATATTGAACTTCACTACCCTTCTACCATGGCTAGATATGACGACCTGTAATACTCCTGAAGTCCTCCCCTCAATATAATGGTCGATAAGAATTTTGGGACTTCAGCGCTCCAGGCCTCCGGGCTATAACAGTTCAGGAAAGTTTAAAATTCTTGTAGTGAAAACTCCCAAAGTGGTCAATGTTGGCTGACCACGATCAATGGTGGAGATCCCTCTATGCCTCCCATCAGATTGGATGGATGACAAGGCTTCGCGACTACGACCTTTGGTAGTTCAGGATTTTCGTGCCTACCAAGATCGATGAAGTGGTGAAGTTGTGAAGCTCTTTCTTTCCTGCTTGAATTTGATCGATGCTTGACGATCGATCAGCCAGATCAGACAGTTGGGAATTAATTCTTACCCAACCTCATGTTTGCCTCCATCGGACAACCCTTATTCACCCACCTTTTGATTTGATGGAATAGATCTCCCTCGATCCCACGGTGGTGATCTCTCTTGAATTCAAAAGGAATGGTCACGACTGCATGATCCTTTACAAAGGATATTTGGCGTTCAAGCTACTGCGCGATCTATGCAATGCCATTTCTCCTAAGTTCCCTGATTCAAGGTGTACTTGATCTTAACCACAAGATATTGTATGATAGATATGGCCCATTCAAGCCTAGTGTTTCAACCTGTGGCTGTGATACCATTTTGCAATGTACCCAACCACCCACAAGTCGAGCCACACCATTGAATACGATTGTAACACACCCAGCCACCTGTAGGCGAGGCATGTTGCAGTCTAGGGAATCACTTTACAGTGCATTATCTCAATTTGAATCACTTCTAAAATAATTAATAGACATGAAGACCACATGTGGAAATAAATATTCATGACACAACATAAACTAAGCCATGCACAACGATAACTAGCAAGCATGCATATTCTAAATATTAAATTCAAAGATAAATAAATACATAGCGGAATAAATCATACGCATGTAAATAAACATAATAGAGAGAAATTATATTTTCTGAAAATAAGACACCAACTAGTTGTAGAACAAGGATGTTGCACCCAATCGTAGACATTGTTGTTCCAAGTCTCAACAACAATGTCACCCCTGAGCCAGGGCTATGAGTCCACAAGGACGAATTCCAAGGTGTCACTCGGCTTCCCAAGCCAGTGATCCCTCAAAATATCACAGGCCTTTCAACACTCACAACAATCCAAAGTACACCAGCTATCTTCTACCCAGTATGCACAACCCAAGAGAATAGACCCCCGTCTCTTCCACGCAGTCCCTCGGGTTGTCCATCTCTTCTAGGAATCCAATGCTTCTGGTCAAGAAACTCCCTCCTAGGAATATCAGTATTCATAGTTGTGATTCAACTAAAACACAATCCAAGGAATCACAGAGATGCAGGCACCAACCCTAGTTGGAGTACACCAATAGTCTATACAACCAACGACTATGGTTTTCTCAGCAAATCGTTTTCCTTCCCCCAATCATCTCTCGAATTAGATGGGATGAGTAGGTGAAGGTATGAGTGGAGAACATAAGAGAAATGAAAGGTGAGCACGATGGACAATGAATCAGAGAATGGAAATGAACCAAAAAATCCCCAACAACCAAAAACCAACCCCCACCATAGACCAAGGATGGGCTTATGTACTTCTCGGAATTAAGGAACCCCATGGTATTCCCCCAAGAAGCTCATGTAACTATTGTTCTCCACTAAGACCAAAAATGGGTAAATAAAATACAAAATAAGTACTCAACCCCTCAAGCCCCCTCTCTTATGGAATCGTATCCCCCTATAACTCTTGTCCTTGTCTATTTATCATCTAGCGATGTGTTTTATATTAATAATGATGAAAATAATAAATTTCCTAGGCACATTGGCCTCTTAATAATTGCTTAGGCACTCTGGCCTTTCATAACTTAACAAAATAAAATATGTAATACGAGGTTCAAAATCGGGGTATTAAATGGTTGTTACCATATTACTTCACACTTCATTATATAAATGAGAATATATTTAATATAATATTTGTTAGAAAAATAGGATCGCAAAGCAATTAAATAAAAAAAATACGAATATAAAACAAAAAAGATACACAATAAAATAGAGACATATATACACGTGATTCACCCAGTGTGAGATACATCCACCAGAGAAATTATCAAGTCCTTCCTTTTATTATTATCTAGCAAATGAAGGGATACAAACTATAACACACTCATTGTAACTTCCTCTTCTTTCTCTTGCAGTCTCCTCTCTCAGAATACAATATTCACTCACCTACACAATCACAATACAACTCCCTCATAAAATAGGGTTTCTTTATAGGGAAAAAAACCCTAAAATAACTTCTACCATCATATCTATGACCTTATAATGAATGTTCTAGATTGACTACAGAATTAGAATATTTTACAAGGCAATTTTCCCAAAAAATTCTCTTCGGGGGCACTTCCCCCGAACCCCCTCCAAAGGGGACTCCAAAATTTCTCACCACCCCCCATGGACCCCCTTAATGAGATATTTGGTGGGGAAATCCCCCACACACCCCCTTTCCATGTAATGGGGTCCAAACGTGACTAAAACAAGACCTCTGAATCAAAAAGATAATCAGGCTCCACAACCAACAATCTTCCACTTGGAGACTGATCACAAAAATTTCACTATTGTTGCACCTATTGGATTATGATCCACCTTGGACCTAGAAAATTTCTCATCTTCACCTTCATGCTTGAAGGAAAATTGAAACTGAGCAGGAACTCACTTTCTCCCCGGTTACTACCTTTGTTAACATGTATGAAGGATTCTGGCTAGTATGTATCTTTTCCAATTTCAATTGTTCATCTTCCAAAATGGATTGTATGAAATGTTACCTGAGATGCATATGCTTAGTCATAGAATGGAATGTTTAGTTCTTTTCAAGATGAATGGAACTCTAGTTGTCACAATACAACATGATATTCTCCTTCTTCTTTCCCAATTCCTCCATAAACTTGTGTAACCAAATCATCTCTTTACTAGCCTCTGTAGTATCAACATACTATGATTTCGTTGTTAAAAGTGAAACAAACTTTTGCAGTTTCAAAATCCAACTTATTGTAGTTCCACCTACAGTAAAAACATACCTTGTGGTGATTCTCATGCTATATTTATCACCTGCCATATCTGAATCAACATATCTCTATAGAATAGTGTTTGAACCTCCAAAACATAATGCATGAGTAGCAGTACCTCTCAAATACTTGAGAATCCATTTTACTTCCCTCCAATGTTCTTTATCTGGATTTTTCATATACATTCTCACAACTCTCATTGCATGTGCACTATCTGGTCTTATGCACACCGTATCATATATCAAGCTACCAATTGTTGATTAATAAGGGACCTTGGACATGTATTATATATTCTTATGTGTCTTGGAACACATTCCCTTAGTTAATTTGAAATGGTTGGACAAAGGTATACTAACTATTTTTTCATTTTTCATTTGAAACCTCTCCAACACCTTCTCTATGTACTCACCCTAAGAATATCAATTTGTGATTTTTCTTGTCTCTTGTTATTCTCATACCAAGTATTTTATTTGCAGCACCCAAATCCTTCATTTCAAATGAAATATATAATTTATTTTTTAGCACATTTGTATCCTGCATGTTAGATCTTGTAACAACCATGTCATCTACATACAATAGAAAGATAATATAGCTTCAATTTTATAGCCTCTTAAAATAAACATAGTGATCATAATGACATTTATTATAACCTTGTTATATTATAAACCTATCAAAATTCAAATACCACCGCCTTGGATCTTGCTTTAGGCCATACAAGCTCTTGTTCAACTTTCATACCAAATTTTCGTTCCCTTTGACCTCATACCACTATGGCCGCTACATATAAATATCTTCCTCCAAATCCCCATGGAGAAAAGTTTTTTTTACATCTAAATGTTCAAGATGTAAATATTCTACTACCACAAGACTTAAAATAGTCCTAATCAAATTCATTTTAACAACAAGAGAAAATATTTCATCAAAATCTATACCTTTATTTTGTTCAAACCCCTTTACAAAAAGTCTAGCCTTGTACCACTTTTTTTCTTCATCTTCTTCCTTCAACCTGTAAACCCATTTATTCTACAATGCTCTTTTTCCTGCAAGAAACTGAACCAA
>JASDQU010103696.1:90313-107523 GCA_032191745.1 Picea mariana
AAAACAGTCATGCACGAGAACAATCCATTTCCTACAATTGTACAAACTTTTTTAACAAAATTCCAACATTTAAATACTCAACAACTACGCTACAATGAATATATATGCATTATATTTTGCAGGAAAAATAACATATCATTATTAAACTAAAACCTCAAATTTCACATAGTCATACAAAATTTCTACAAATAAAAAATTTAGAATCTAGAAGCTAATTCAATTTTCTACATTTCATCTTTCTACACCATATTCAAATTCAATATGAAAATACCTCAAATTGATATAATCAAACTCAACATCCATAAACATGCATAAAAAACATCCATATAATAAAATAAACATGCATAAAAACTCAACATCCATAAACAATAATAATAGCTATCATTTCATTTTTTATTGCATAATCAACGTTAGGAATAAGTTATGAGAGTCATACCTAAAAGTTGTAGAGATCAACTCATTTACAATCTAGGTGAACATAGAACTATTGATCTCTAGATTTTTTCTCTATCCAACTACAACCGAGTATGGGTGGTGACCCTCCTCCCGACCAATCCCTTAGTCCAAAAAAATTGAGAGCCTCTAAGCTCTCAATCAACTACCTATTCCAACTTATATTCCTTCTCTCTAAATATTTCCCAAAACAAAGATATCTCACTACCTTCTCCATATCCATTAAATAGTTATTCTTCACATCCATCCATGAAAAAATCTCCATGCACACACTCCACTTGTAGTCAAGGCATTTTCTTTTAATCATGCAAATTTTAACCCTTTCTTTGTTTATTTTTTCCTTGAATTCCATTTTAGTAATTTCTCTCATTTTTACCTTTTTTTCCCCTTTATAATAAATTGATTATTTATTGTAACTACTGCTATTATTATAATTTCATTATTATTTATTACTATCCTTTTTACTTTAGTTATTATTCTTTATTATTATTTAAGGCCACTTATTTATTTTCCTCATTAAGTATATATTACTTGTTATTACTTTAATTCTAAATACAGGGCATTACATAACCCCCCTTCGCATTAGGGTATATTTGAGGTTTAAAATGGGTCTCCTAAGGAAAATAATAAAATAAGAGTTATGAATTTTCAAAGGGAAAGGAAGAAAACTACCTTTTTTAATTGATTTTTTTACTTATCTCCTTATAGGTTTACTCAAATTGAAAAAATGTGTTTTTTCATGTTTTTCTAGTTTATGTCATTGTGGATCTATCAAAAGTATGCAAAGTGGGTACTCATTGGATGAAAAATTCAATTATTCATCCAATGAATGCCTACACTTGAAAATTGAGTAAACGTATAAGGACATAAGTCTAAAATACAACTATAAAGGTTGTTTTTTTTCTTTCCTTGAAAAATATTTACCCTTATGGTTGACATCATCATATTGAATCCTATTGTTTTTTTTTAATCGATTTTGATAGTACAATTTTGGTTTTGAGACCCATTTCTACCTCAAACTTCCTCTAACCATGAACATTTTTTTAAGTTAACTTTAATTATGTTACTTATGGGTTTTTATTTCTTTTCCACATCACCCTCTTCTACAACTAGTATAAGACCCACCTAAATTCCCACAAGAAGAATTGAAAGTACACATCACAACTCTGAGTAAGTACATGTGTAACTCTAGTCATCATCCATACTTTCAGTATCAACCTTGAGCATATTGTCCTAGTTGAGGCCCCAAGACTCAAGGCCTCATATACCCAAGCATTGATATATTTTGATACACTAACTTGCATACCAAAAACATCTAAAAAATATGACCTAAACTTCCTCCCCAACTCCTACCAAGTACTCGGCCCTAGGGATCAAAGTTTATTCACACAACATCAATGACATGTAGTAATCCAACCCTTCCCTATACTTTGGGATTACTACTCCAATATCAAGCATTAAGGCCTTCTCAAGATGGTACTATGTACCATAAAAAAATGTACAAGGAAAAATAACCACCAACATAGGTTGTTGTTTGGGTTTGTCCCCAACCCATAAGGTATTACTTTGTAGATATTCTTCTTTGTAGGTATGGGCTCCCATGATATGATTAAATGAATTGTCCCACATGGCTCATTTGTAGATTTATTTTCAACAACCACCTATAATGTCTCCTACTACTACCAAAAAAAATAAAAAATTATGTATATATTCCTCATTATTAAATGTATACATGAATTGCTACTCTTTAGATGTAAGACAATAAATATTTTTTGTACATGATTATTGAATATGCTTATCTAATTGTCATGGTGGTTCCATGACAGAAAAATAGTTCATAGACGTTCATAACCTTACATCAAATTCACCATTATATTAAAGGCTAGAATTATGTGATTCCTCTTTTCCTCATAGGTATCAAATTTGTTTAAAATGTTATTCCATTACACATTTTTTTATAATATAGTGCTACATTGCTCATATATTTATTTTAAAATGACTTTCATTATGTGTAGGTATTTATGGAGATAAAGGTTTGTGATATCTCGTATTTCTTAAGTTAAATTCTATAACTTCTTTATTTTACGACTTGATCCATAAGCACTATGTTCTTTAATTTACAATTTTACATTCATAGACTAGTTATCTATAATATTAGCAAACATAAATAAAGGTTCCAAACTAAAATTAGAATATAGTCTATGACCCATAAACTAAATAACACTATTATAATCAAAACAAAATCCAAGATTCTTAACCATAACAAAATATGGTTTGTAACATACCCAACCACCTACAGGTCGGGGTACGCCACTTAATCCGACTGTAACACACCCAGCCATATGCAGGCGAGGCACGTTGCAGTCTAGGGACTCACTTCACAGTGAGTTATCTCAATTTGAATCACTTCTAAGTTAATTAAGAGACATGAAAACCACATGAGGAAATAAATATTCATGCCACAACATTAAGCCATGCACATAAATAACCAACAACCATGCATATTCTAAATATTAAATTCAAATATAAATAAATACACTACGGAATAAATGATACACATGTAAATCACCATAATAGAGAGAATTTATATTTTTTGAAAACAAGACACCAACTGGCTATAGACCAAGGACGTTCCACCCAACCGTGGACATTGTTGTTCCAAGTCTCAGCAGCAGTGTCACCCCTGAGGAAGGATTCTAGGGTGTCACTCAACTTACCAAGTCAATCATCCCTCGGACTCTAATCGGCCTTTCCTCACTCACATCAATCCAAATTACAACAACCCTCTTCTACCCAGTCTCCACAACCCAAGAGAATTTCCCCCCTTCTTTGCCACGCAGTCCCTTGGGTTGTCTATCTCTTCCAGGGCTCCAGTGGTTCTAGTCAAGAATTTCCCTCCTAGGACTCTCAAGACTCAAAGTTTCGAGTTAACTAAAACATGGGCCAAGGCATCACATACATGCAAGAACCAACCTTGGTTGGAATACACCAACAGTCTATACAAACAACAAATGCGGCTTTTCTCAGCAATTTGGTTTCCTTCCCCCAAGCAAATCTTGAATCAGATGGGACGAGCACGTGAAGGGATGATTAGAGAACATAAGAGAAATGAAAGGTGAGCATGATGGAAAATGAATGAGAGAGTGAAAAGGAACCAATAAATCCCCAACAACCAAAAACCAACCCCAACCATAGACCAAGGATGGGTTTATGTACTTCTTGGAATTAAGGAACCCCATGGTCTTCCCCCAAGAAGCTCATGTAACTGTTATTCTCCACTAAAACCAAAAATGGGTAAATACAATATAAAATAAGTACTCAACCCCTCAATCCCCCTCTCTTGTGGAATCATAGCCTCCTATAACTCTTGTCCTTGTCTGTCTAGGAGCTAGCGATGTGTTTTATATTAACAATGATCAAAACATTACATTTCCTAGGCACACTCGCCTCTTAATAATTTTTTAGGAACTCTGGACTTCATAACTTAACAAAATAAAATATTTAATACGGGGTTCTAAATCAGGGTATTACATTTCTCTCCCCCTTATTCTGGAACTGCCCTCAGTGCATATACAAAAAGGGAAACAAAATTCCAAAATTTATTCAAAAATTTGTCGGTACTCTACCTGGATGGCATATTCACGCTCCCAAGCAGCATCCTCAAGATCGTAGCAGGTCCACTGGACGTTTACCAACTCTATGACTCGATTCCAGATAATTTTTAATTTTCTTTCCAATATTCACATTAGCTGGAACTGAAAGTCTCCCTCTGTCTCTACCTGAATCAAATGCCAATCAATAACATGGTTAGGATCACATACATATTTTTTTAGCAGAGAGACATGAAATACATTATGCACATTCATAACGCAGGCAATGCAAGCATGTATGCAACTAGCCATATTCTATCCAATATCTCAAATGGACCACAGAATCTGGTTGCCAGCTTTATACAACTACCCAAATTCAAAGATCTCTTCCTGGGCTTCACTTTTAAAAGCAGATGCTCCCCGACTTTAAATTCTCTAGTTGTCATGTTCTTATCTGCATAAACTTTATGTCTATCTTGATTTACCTTTAAATTCTTCTTAATCCTGACCATTTGGTCTTCCATATCATTTAAAAATTCTGGCCCAAGTACCACTATGTATGTTGGTTTGTCCCAACTTACTGGATTATTTCATTTCCTACCTTATAAAGCTTCAAATGGGCTCATTTTCAATGAATATTGATACCCATTATTATAGGCAAATGTAACCAAGTGCAAGTACTCTTCCCACTTAGATGGCTTATCCATCACATACATCCTCAACATGTCTTCAATTACTTGGTTGACTCTCTCTGTCTTCCCATCTGAATGTGGATGGTTTATTGTGCTAAAGTTAAGATTTGTACCAAATCCTTTAAACAATCCCCTCCAAAAATTTGAATTAAACTTTGTATCTTTGTCTAATAAAATTTCCTTAGGTATCCCATGCAACCTAGAAATATCTTTCATGTAAATTTCTTCAATATTATTTGTTGTATGATTTGTTTTTACAGGAAAAAAATGAGCATCCTTTGTCAATTTATCAACCACTACCATGATCGAATCATGTTTTCTTGTTGTCCTAGGCAATTTTGTTATAAATTCAATGGTTACCACTTTCCATTTCTTCTCTGGAATTGGTAAAGGTTGTAGCAAACCCGCTGAGTTCCTATGCTCATCCTTCACTCTTTGACATTCCATACATCTGGTGATGTAATCAACAACATCCTTTTTCATTATCAGAAAAAATAATTTGCTTCTCACTACTGCAATTGTTTTCTGGTAACCGGGATGTCTAGCATATGGAACATTATGCATTTCTTTTAATACCAAATTCTTGAGTTCTCTAGAACTAGGAACATAAATTCGGTTTTTATGCATAAGTAATCCATCTTCCTTCATCTCATACTCTTTCATTTTATGTTGTACATCTTGTTGTTGTAAGATTTCCTTTACCTATAGGTAATGTGGGTCTGTGACAACAATGTATAAAATCATTCTCTTTAAATATGATTAATGCATATCAACAATGGTAGCATGCATGAGTTGTACTCTTCTACTAATTGCATCAACAAATTTATTTTATTTTCCTTTGATATGCTTGATGTCAAAATCGTATTCACTTAAAAATTACATCCATATCGTTTGCATGGAATTCAAATTTGGCTTTTCAAAAAAATACTTCAGACCATTGTGGTCTATTCATAATTCAAATCTCTTTCCCATGAGATAATGCCTCCACATATCCAATGTGTGAAGAATGGAATCAAGCTCCAAGTCATGTGTGGCATAGTTCCTCTCATGTTCTTTAAGATTTTTGGACTCATAACCAATGACATGTCCATTTTGATTGAGGAATCCACCACATCCAGGAATACTATGACAAACTTATCCAAATAATTTTGGAATATTCCATTCATTCAACACATAAATACAGCAGGTGCATTGGACAGTCCAAATGGCACCACTACAAATTCATAATGCCCATACCTGGTTCTAAAGGTTTTCTTATTTATGTCTTCTTCCTTGATTCTTACTTGATGGTATCATGATCTCAAGTCTATCTTTTAAAATATATTTTCCCCTCTTAGCTTATCAAATATGTCATCAATTATGGGTAGAGGGTACTTGTTCTTTACAGTGGATTTATTCAATTGTTGGAAATCAATGCATAGTATCAAAGTTCCATCCTTATTTTTGAAAAAGATTATTGGTTCTCCCCAAGATGAAACACTTGGACGTATGTGCCCTTTCTTCAACAATTCTTCCAACTACATTTCTAATTCTTTTAGTTCTGGTGTACGCATTCTGTAAGGTTTTTTTGACACTGGGGTAGTTCCTGGTACTAAATCAATAGAGAAATCTATCTCGCTCTTTGGTGGCAACCTTGGTATTTCTTGGAATACATCTTCAAATTCTTGTAGTGCCAATAATTCTTCAAGGCTTGGCCCCTTTGTCTTTTTTGGCTCCTCCACATGGGTTGCATTCAATTGACATCCTTTTCTGAAACATATTTTTTGTTGTAAGTCTGAAATCTCCCTTATAGAGATGGGTCTTGGAACTCCTTTCATAGTGCTCTATTTTCCTTCTTCATCAAGACATGTAAATGTCTTGTTATGACAATGTAGGACAACATAATGCTTGTTCAACCAATCCATTCCAATTAGAATATCTTAAAACCCCAATGGTATAATATTTATATCAACTTTAGTATTCACACCATTAAGACTTATGGAACAACCTCTGACCATTTCATGGATTCTCCTTTTGGTTCCAGTGGCTGGCTGAACCAATCTTTATTTTTCAAGCTTACTTTTCTCCAAATGTAATCTATCCACTATTTTAGGATCAATGTAACAATGACTTGCACTTGAATCAATTAAAATAGAAATAGTTTGATTAATGATATTACCTTCCACCTTGATCATATTGGATTGGTACTGTACTTGTTGATCATCTAAAGATGCATAAATCCTTCCCATGTCTTCTATTGTTCTAGCCTCTTGGATGTTGTGCATTGTATTCACTTTGTCCTTTCTGTGAGGGAAATCCTTGTATAGGTGATCTTCCTTGCATCCCTAACATTGGATCGGTGGTCTTCCCCTTTTCCTAAGGAGTCATATCTCTTGGATTCATCCTTAGCATACTATTCTTGATGATTTTTATTAGGTTCATTTCTATTGAAATGAGGTTTGAATCCCTTATCCCTCTAATCATGCTTCTTCTTCTTCCTATCCTTCCAAGACTTTTGCATTGATTCTATGCCCTTTCCTGCTTATACATGTATTTATCCTTCCTGATGGTCTCGATCAAGGTATTGGGTTCATCATACCGAATCTTTTCTTTATAAAATAAAGGAAAACCACTTTAAAACCTTTGTATTTTAACCTTCTCATATTTTATAAACCCCACATACTTTAATAACCCCAAGAAATTGTTCTCATACTCTGTCATGGTTGTGCTTCCCATCCTAAGTTCAAATAAGTCCTAGATTTTCTTGTCATAGAAGTGCTCTGAGAGGTACTCCTTCTAAAAATATTTCTTGAATTGCTTCCAAGTGATCATATTCTCATCAATATTCTCAACTTTCTTTAGTTGGTCCCACCACATTGCATCTTTCCCATGTAAATGGTAGGTGGAAATTCTGGCTTCTAGGTTTGATGAATAGTTATGAAACTGAAAATATCTCTTGAGTCCAAGAAACCATGCCTCAACATCATATTCCCTTTCCCTTTCACCATCAAAGGATGGTGTCTTAAGCTTCCTCAGATCTCCTTGCAAACTGTCCACTTCATGCCTTCTTCTTTGGTGCCTAATAGGATACACCTCTAGACTACTTATGGAGCCTTTAGATGCATAAGAATTTCTTGTTTAGTAAGGAGGTGAGTGGTTTCTATGAGTTCTACTAGCACTTCTTGAATAACCAACTTGTAGATGGTTATCTCTTATTTCATGATACCTTCCCTCTTCCTCTTATTTTGAGTTTGATCCATTCTTTGTTTGCCTCTACAAATGATTTAAGCTCTACATCACTTGAGAATTTTTATGATTTTTTTCTCTCATTAGCCTCTCATTGTTTTATTTGTAAACATGTACTTCTAGTTCTAGGCTTCTCACAGTCCCTATCAAGGTTAATTGCTCCCCTCTACCCTTGTGTCCATTGGATTCTGTCTTTGCATTACCAACACTGATATTTTGACCTTTGGCCTATTTATCATGTTTGTAAGCTCCTTCTCCATATTCCATTGCATGAATGTATTCTTACCCTAGGCCGATAAGATTACACCCCCCTAACTCTACAAAATGTGCAAGAAACCATTTTGTTAGGGTTATTATAAACAAAATTAATTGCCAAACATTTCTACAAGTCTTTGTTTTTCTTCTCAATCCATGAAGAAAAAATATATCAGTATTCACAACATAAAAATTCCCTGTTATTTTCCTCACAATCCTCTCTCTCAATGGATTAAATCTCACTTCAATTCGATATTTTAAATGAAAGTCAGGGCTACATTAAGGAAATTTCAATTTCACCCCCCCTTTTAGCTAATACATAATTGAATTATGCAAAGTCACTTCCCTCAACCCACACCCTAGGTGACCACAACTTGAACCCATGGGATTAATCCTTCCATAGCTCCTTTCTCCTTGTTCTTCAACCTGGGAGCCTATGCCAAGAACATAACCGAGGGTTGGGTTACCTCCCAGGCCCTTTTTACCTTATCATGAGACCGACATTAGGACCAAGTACTCCAGACTTCGTTCTTCAACTATTCTTCGTTGTCAACTTCCAATTTCTCCTAGAGATACACATCTCCCAAGTCTTTACTAACTCCACCAATAAAAATCATACGGTCGAGACTTGATCTCTCATTGAATGGATGGCCCCGCCCCAAGTTGGAGGATTAAAAAAAAATCAACAGTTGTGACTTAGCCAAATGTTGAGATGGATGGATCTTCTCCAATTTGGAAATTAGGTTCTCTGGGGCTCTAGGACATCTGGGGCTCTAGGAAATTCACTTCCCATGTCTCTCAATTCCCATGGAGTGACAATCCTCCTAAGTACTTACCTTACTCCTATTGTTTGATCCAACTGTCGAGAGAGGTCCTGAAGGGATCTCAAATCAATGGTCTACGTGCCTTCGTGACTTCGAACTTTGGCACTTCTCATGGACATAAAATTGGACACCCCCAAAGTCACATACTCTTGGAGATGACATGGCATATTGATGTCACCTAGGGTGATGTGGACCCGTGGCATGTGTGCCACGTGTCACTAAAAAATTAATATATCAGGGTCCAAAAGGTGTTGAATCTGGGTGACACGTGTCCCCACACAACTCCCTGCCATTGGCATGAGACACATCATCAACTACATGGATGATCCCCAATCATAGCTCTAGATCTGATGACCCATGTGACTTCACAGTTTTACACCTCCGTGAATTTGACACTTCGAGGCTTCAACGCTCTAGGGTTTTTATCTGCAACTTACTTTGTATTCTTTGGAGTGGAAAATTTGTGAAGCTTGAACTTCACTACCCTTCTACCATGGCTAGATATGACGACCTGCAATACTCCTAAAGTCTTCCTCTCAATCTAATGGCCGATAAGGATTTCGGGACTTCAGCGCTCCGGGCCTCCAGGCTATAATAGTTCAGGAAAGTTTAAAATTCTTGTAGTGAAAACTCCCAAAGTGGTCAATGTTGGCTGACCACAATCAATGGCAGATATCCCTCTGTGCCTCCCATCAAATCGGATGGCTGAAAAGGCTTCGCGACTACGAACTTCGGTAGTTCAAGATTTTCGTGCCTACCAAGATCGATGAAGTGGCGAAGTTGTGAAGCTCTTCCTTTCCTGCTTGAATTTGATCGATCCTCGATGATCGATCAGCTAGATCAGACAGATGGGAATTAATTCTTACACAAACTCATGTTTGCCTCCATCGGACAACCCTTATTCACCCACCTTTTGATCTGATGGAATAGATCTCCCTTGATCCCACAGTGGTGATCTCTCCTGAATTCAAAAGGAATGGTCACGACTGCATGATCCTTTACAAAGGATATCTGGTGTTCAGGCTACTGTGTGATCTATGCAATTCCATTTCTCCTAAGTTCCCTGATTCAAGGTGTACTTGATCTTAACCACAAGATATTGTATGATAGATATGGCCCATTCAAGCATAGTGTTTCAACTTGTGGCTGTGATACCATTTTGTAATGTACCCAGCCACCCACAAGTCGAGCCACACCATTGAATACGATTGTAACACACCCAGCCACCCACAGGCGAGGCACGCTGCAGTCCACAGAATCACTTTACAGTGCATTATCTCAATTTGAATCACTTCTAAGTTAATTAATAGACATGAAGACCACATGTGGAAATAAATATTCATGCCACAACATAAACTAAGCCATGCACAATGATAACCAACAAGCATGCATATTCTAAATATTAAATTCAAAGATAAATAAATACACAGCAGAATAAACCATACACATGTAAATAAACATAATAGAGAGAAATTATATTTTCTGAAAACAAGACACCAACTAGTTATAGAACAAGGATGTTGCACCCAATCATAGACATTGTTGTTCCAAGTCTCAACAACAATGGCACCCCTGAGCCAGGGCTATGAGTCCACAAGGACGGATTCTAGGATGTCACTCGACTTCCCAAGCCAGTGATCCCTCATAATCTCACAAGCCTTTCAATACTCACAACAATCCAAAGTACACCAGCTATCTTCTACCCAGTATGCACAACCCAAGAGAATAGACTCATGTCTCTTCCATGCAGTCCCTCGGGTTGTCCATCTCTTCTAGGAATCCAATGCTTCTGGTCAAGAAACTCCCTCCTAGGAATATCAATACTCATAGCTGTGATTCAACTAAAACACAGTCCATGGCATCACAGAGATGCAGGCACCAACTCTGGTTGGAATACACCAATAGTCTATACAACCAATGACTATGGTTTTCTCAGCAATTCAGTTTCCTTCCCCCAATCATCTCTCCAATTAGATGGGACAAGTAGGTGAAGGTATGAGTGGAGAACATAAGAGAAATGAAAGGTGAGCATGATGGACAATGAATCAGAGAATGGAAAGGAACCAACAAATCCCCAGCAACCAAAAACCAACCCCAACCACAGACCAAGGATGGGCTTATGTACTTCTAGGAATTAAGGAACCCCATGGTATTCCCCCAAGAAGCTCATGTAACTATTATTCTCCACTAAAACCAAAAAAGGGTAAATAAAATACAAAATAAGTACTCAACCCCTCAAGCCCCCTCTCTTATGGAATCATATCCCCCTATAACTCTTGTCCTTGTCCGTTTATCATCTAGCGATGTGTTTTATATTAATAATGATGAAAATAATACATTTCCTAGGCACATTGGCCTCTTAATAATTGTTTAGGCACTCTGGCCTTTCATAACTTAACAAAATAAAATATTTAATACGAGGTTCAAAATCAGGGTATTAAATGGTTGTTACCATATTACTTCACACTTCATTATATAAATGAGAATATATTTAATATAATATTTGTTAGAAAAATAGGATCGCAAAGCAATTAAATAAAAAAAATACAAATATAAAACAAAAAAGATACACAATACAATATAGACATATATACACATGATTCACCCAGTGTGAGATACGTCCACCAGAGAAATTATCAAATCCTTCCTTTTATTATTATCTAAGAAATGAAGGGATACAAACTATAACACACTCATTGTAACTTCCTCTTCTTTCTCTCGCAGTCTCCCCTCTCAGAATACAATATTCACTCACCTACACAACTGCAATACAACTCCCTCATAAAATAGGGTTTCTTTATAGGGAAAAAAACCCTAAAATAACTTCTACCATCATATCTATGACCTTATAATGAATGGTCCAGATTGACTACAGAATTAGAATATTTTACTAGGCAATTTTCCCAAAAAATTCTCTTCGGGGGCACTTCCCCCGAACCCCCTCCAAAGGGGACTCCAAAATTTCTCACCACCCCCCATGGACCCCCTTAATGAGATATTTGGCGGGGAAATCCCCCCCACACCCCCTTTTCATGTAATGGGGTCCAAACGTGACTAAAACAAGACCTCTGAATCAAAAAGATAATCAGGCTCCACAACCAACAATCTTCCACTTGGAGACTGATCACAAAAATTCCACTAATGTTGCACCTATTGGATTATGATCCACCTTGGACCTGGAAAATTTCTCATCTTCACCTTCATGCTTGAAGGAAAACCGAAACTGAGAAGGAACTCACTTTCTCCTCGGTTACTACCTTTGTTAACATGTATGAATGATTATGGCTAGTATGTATCTTTTCCAACTTCAATTGTTCATCTTCCAAAATGGATCATATGAAATGTTACCTGAGATGCATATGCTTAGTCATAGAATGAAATGTTTAGTTCTTTTCAGGATGAATGGAACTCTAGTTGTCACAATACAACATGATATTCTCCTTCTTCTTTCCCAATTCCTCCATAAACCTTTGTAACCAGATCATCTCTTTACTAGCCTCTGTAGTATCAACATACTCTGATTTCGTTGTTAAAAGTGAAACAAACTTTTGCAGTTTCAAAATCCAACTTATTGTAGTTCCGCATACATTAAAAACATACCTTGTGGTGATTCTCATGCTATATTTATCACCTGCCATATATGAATCAATATATCTCTGTAGAACAGTGTTTGAACCTCCAAAACATAATGCATGAGTAGAAGTACCTCTCAAATACTTGAGAATCCATTTTACTTCCCTCCAATGTTCTTTATCTGGATTTTTCATATACATTCTCACAACTCTCACTGCATGTGCACTATCTGGTCTTATGCACATCGTATCATACATCAAACTACCAATTGTTGATTAATAAGGGACCCTGGACATGTATTATATATGCTCATGTGTCTTGGAACACATTCCCTTAGTTAATTTGAAATGGTTGGACAAAGGTATACTAACTATTTTTTCATTCTGCATTTGAAACCTCTCCAACACCTTCTCTATGTACTCACCCTAAGAAAATATCAATTCGTGATTTTTCTTGTCTCTTGTTATTCTCATACCAAGTATTTTATTTGCAACACCCAAATCCTTCATTTCAAATGAAATAGATAATTTATTTTTTAGCACATTTGTATCCTGCATGTTAGATCTTGTAACAACCATGTCATCTACATACAATAGAAAGATAATATAGCTTCAATTTTATAGCCTCTTAAAATAAACACAGTGATCACAATGACATTTATTATAACCTTGTTATGTTATAAACCTATCAAAATTCAAATACCACCACCTTGGAGCTTGCTTTAGGCCATACAAGCTCTTGTTCAACTTTCATACCAAATTTTCGTTCCCTTTGACCTCATACCACTATGGCTGCTACATATAAATATCTTCCTCCAAATCCCCATGCAGAAAAGTATTTTTTACATCTAAATGTTCAAGATGTAAATATTCTACTGCCACAAGACTTAAAATAGTCTTAATAAAATTCATTTTAACAACAGGAGAAAATATTTCATCAAAATATATACCTTTCTTTTGTTCAAACCCCTTTACAAAAAGTCTAGCCTTGTACCACTTTTTTTCTTCATCTTCTTCCTTCAACCTGTAAACCCATTTATTCTACAATGCTCTTTTTCCTGCAAGAAACTGAACCAAGTCCCAAGTTTGGTTATTTACCAAGGAATCCATTTTCTTTTTCATGCCTTGCTCCCACTTCTTTATAGTGTCTACCTACATTGCCTCTTCAAAAATGTATGGTTCACCAAAGTTAGTCAAAAATAAATAATACAATGAAGAAGAGTGTCGTTCAAGGGGTCTAATTAACCTAGTAGATCTTATAACAACACTTATAGGAGTTTGAGGTGCTTGTTTCTCATGTTTTTGTACATTTGATTTTCCGGTACCTTTGGAATTTCATTTTCTTTGATTTCATCAATCACTGTGTATTATGTGTTTTTCTTTTCCTATTTCTTTCCCTACAACTGATCTTTTTACAAGACATTTTCATTGAATATGACATCTAATCTACTCCTAATGATTTTATAATTTTCATAATACCATAACTGATGAGAAAAATCATTAACACCATATTTAATAAAGCTACACTTCTTGGATTTTCCCTCAATCTTTGTTCTATTTTATTTATCAATATGGGAAAATTCTTCACAACCAAAAATCTTCATAAATGAGTAGTTTACCTTTTTACTTGTCCATGCCTCCTATGGATTTCCAACATCCAAGGAGATTGAATGCCCTATGTTTATTAAGTAAACAAAAGTATCTACAACATCTCCCTAGAACTGTAAGGGAAACCCATCATTCAATCTCATACTCCTTGCACACTCCATGATTGTCTTGTTCATCCTTTTCCTGACACCATTTTCTTATTGTTTTCCTGGAATTTTATTCTCTCTATGAATCCCATGGTATGAACAAAAATAATGAAACTCTTTGTGTAAGTCTTCACCTTCATTGTCTGATCTAAGACACTTCAATCTTTTTCCTGTCGCATTCTCAACCAAAGATTTCCATTTCTTAAAAGTGTAAAAACATCATTTTTTTTTTCGAGTGAAATAAACCCAAGTTTTTATAGTTGCATCATCAATAAAAGTATCATAATAACAAGAGTCACCAAGAGATGATACCTGAGTTATTACCCATACATCTATATGAACAAGCTCTAAATTTTCATTCTTCTTTTCCTTTCCAACCCTAAGAAATCTGAGTCTCTTACGCTTTCCATAAACACATTGTTCACAAAAATCCAAATCAACTTGTTTAAGATATGGCATGAAATTCCTTTTGTGAATTATATACATCCCTTTCTCACTCATTTTTTCAAGCCTATGATGCCACAGTTTTGTATCCACACTTGTAGAAGCTAAAGAGATTGAAGAGTCAACATTACCAGTACATAAATACAATGTACCTACCTTCTCTCATTTTCCCATTATGATTAACCCAAGAAGGAGATCTAATGGAGAAGGTGACCAAACAATCCATAGTCTGACAGTTGACCAAAAACTCAACAGGGGCGCAAATCAGAACAGGGGCGCACCATTGGTTTTGGTAACCAAGCAATGTAGATCCAATGCCAGGATGATATGAGAGTAGCCAAGAGGATGGGGATATCTCAGTGAGTCCCGAGGATCAAAGGGAAAAGCTCAGTGCAACTATAGAGAAGGTCTCACTTACTTCATCCTAGGAAAGGAAAAATCAGCAAGGGTGCAAACCCCAGGACGATGTGCCCTCCTTTCTGCCTTAGGAAACTTGCAGAAAATCAACTTCCTCCCTCAGAGATTGGATAACTAATGGATTAATCTCACTCTCAGATGTGGAAGCATGGAAAAATGAGAAACCAGGGTGCAACCATGAAGAAAGGCATGCTGGCTAACCCTGAGAACCCTCAAAAACAAAAATGCAGCAAGACGTGATATGTAAACTCAGATAACAAAATCAAGTGAGACACATAGCTTCAGGAAAAAGGAAAGAATGCTTTATTTGAGTCATGGTTCACCTTATATACTAAGGGAACCATTTATTTGCATATGCATAGTTAAATAACATCAAAAGGTGAAATGGGTCGAGCCTAGTTGGTTGAATTGTGCACCCCAGGTGGGTGTTCCCTTAGGTGGCCTCCTTGGCCCAATTCCTCCCTGTTTAGATATGGAAGCATCTCATATTCCATGAGAAGGTGAGGAAACTTGTTGTGCAATACTTCAACTATGATCCACTTTGTCTGAGCTGGATTTTGGCCTTGGCGAGATACTAGATAGGAAGTGTATACTTGATGCCTTGTAGATTGGGTCCGGGTGTCCAGTAGAGTGTCTTTGGCCAATGGGAGTTTGAAATCTGGAATGTTTTCCACTGGATGAGTAATGGTGACTAGTTCTTCCAAGAGGGGAGGCTCAAAAAATTCAAGTGATTTACATTAATAACATTGTGGATTCCTAGTTATGGTGGCATATCCAACCTATAAGCCTTTTCTCCAATCTTGTCGAGGATGTTATAAGGTCCATATATTATTGGCAGAATCTTGTGATGGTGGCCTTTGAAGCAATTCTTATCGAAGTGTAACCAAAATTGATCCCCAGGTTGAAAGGACATGAAGGTCCTTTGTTTGTCACGACACTTCTAGGCATGCTCTTGAGTTTCTTTAAGTGTTGTTGTTACTGCAGTGTGGCATTGTGCAATTTATTGGAGAAACTGTTGTGCTAAGAGTTGTTCCTATTGTTGATACAAGGTACCTTGAGGAGCCCAAGTGAATGGGAGCTCGGTTGGAGATGCTCGTTGGAAGCCCAAGTAGACTTAAAAAGGTGAAAACCATTTAGAAGAACGTGTTTCCTTGTTGTAGCTATGTTGTAGAATGTGCAAGTAATTGTCCCATTGTTTGTTGTGCCCAAAGTGAGTTCGAAGAGAATGAACCAAGACCGTGTTAACAACCTCTGCTTGGCCATATGTTTGAGGATGGAATGTAGTAGAAAACTTGAGGTGGCACCCCAATATCACCCATATTGTCTTCCAAAATGTGTTGAGGAAGCGAGAATCTCTGTCTGATATGATAGTGCTTGGGAGGCCAAAATGGGGCTAGACATGTCGGAAGTAGAGTTTCAATGTTTGCACTATTGTAGTATTCTTTGTGCATGGGATGAAAAGTGCCATTTTGTTGAAGCGGCATACCACTAACTAGATTGCATCATGTTTCCTTTGGGTTTTTGGAAGTCCACTAAGGAAGTCCATTGAGATTGACTCCCAAGGCCAAGAAGGAAGAGGCAGTGGTTGATATAACCCATGCTTCCGGTTGGATGGCTTGGATTGTGAGCATAATGCACAGGCTCTGATATATTTTTCGACTTGAGGCTGCATGGAAGGCCAATGGAAATGGCATTGCATATGTTGGACGGTCTTTGTGGTACCGAAGTGGCCCCCATAGGCTGAAGCATGTGCCTCCATGATGAGCAAGAGGTGGTCCTTTGAGTGTGGAACACATAACAAATTCAACTTATAGAGCCACCCATCCCTAATAGTGTAGTCTAGGAAGGGGTTTTGATTGATCACTGTGGGAGTTTGCAATGCCCCCCAAATCTCTTGAAAGTCGGGGTCAGTAGCATATTGATCCTTCCATGTGTCATAGGTAGCACAACGCACTTCTAGAATTGAGAGAACTGGAGTGTGAGG
>JASDQU010103696.1:107540-121701 GCA_032191745.1 Picea mariana
TAGAAGTGTCTTTCGTATATCGGATGACCAAGTGAAATTGTTGAATATAGGAGGCCCATTTAAGGTGCCTTTGTTCTTGAATATTCGAATGAGAGTTGATCAAAATAAAAGGGTGGTGGTTTGTATGCAGAATTGATTCTTTACCCAAAAAATAATGCCTCTATTGCTTAAGGGCTTGAACCTGACTATAAAACTCCTTGTCATAGGTGTTATAATTTTTCTTTTCCTCGGATAGAGTTTTGGAGTGGTAAGCAACAGGGTGTCCTCCCTATTTAAGTATGGCACCAATAGAATATTGTGAGGCATCAACCTCAATCTCAAAGGGTTGGGAGAGGTCTGACAGGTGTAAGTCACGGGATGAGCATAGGACATCTTTGAGATGAGAAAAGTGACTAGTGTCTTCTTTAGTCCAAATAAATGTAGCAGAACTATTTGAGAGCTGATGCAAAGTATAAGCAAGCTGTGAAAAATAGGGAATGAACTTACGATAGAAATTGATGCCACTGAGAAATATTTTGAGCTCCCTAGCTAAAGAATGTAGTGCCCATTGCTTCAATGCTTGGATGTGGGATGGATATGGTTGAATACCCTTTGAGATGGCCAAAAAGCCGAGATAGGGAACTGAAGTTTGACCAAAATATGACTTCTTCTCTTTGACTTGTAACTTGTGTTCTCAGAGGATTTGGAGAACTTGTTGGACATGTTGCATGTGAGTGTCCCATGTCCAACTGAAGATGATAATTTCATCTAAGTAGATGACCATAAATCGACCCAAATGTGACCTAAATATGCTATTGATGAGCCTCATGAAAGTGGTTGGGGTGTTGGTGAGGCCGAAGGGCATAACTTTCTGCTCAAAAAGACGAAATTTGGTCTTGAAAGTTGTTTTCCAAACATCATCCGGGTTCATTCAAACCTGATGGTAGCCAAATGTTAAATCCAATTTAGTAAACCACTTAGCTCCTTGGAGGGTGTCGAGTAACTCCTTAATCCGGGGCAGGGGGTAATTTTTTTTTACTGTGGCTTTGTTCAAGGCCCGATAATTAGTGACAATGCGCATTTCTGAAGTATCTCTTCTGGGGATGACAAATGCGGCAGAAGCATAGGGAGAATATGATGGTTGGATGTGGCTAGAGTTGATCAGGTCAGTCAATTTTCTTTCCATTTCCTTTGTTTTTGTTGGGGCCAACCAATATGTAGGGGCATTAGGTAATGCAGATCCGGGGATGAGATGAATGGAATGGTCAATGTGTCGAGAGGGGGGGAGTCTCGCCGAAGGTTGAAACACATATGCAAACTCTTGGAGGAGGGAAGTCATTGTTTCAGGAACATGGTGAGTGGTATTGTTTGGTGTTATTGGGTGCACCAAACAGAGAGAGACACATTGGTTTAAATGTACATGTGGTATTTTTTCTTTGTCAGCAGGGGGTTTGGGTGTTGTTGCAGTTAAGATATAAGTGTGGCATTCTTTGGTAAGTTTGTACTGGTGATATTTAGACATATAGATAGCATTTCTTTGGGTTTGGTATGGGATACCTATCATCAAATCCGAACAATCCAAGGGGGAGACATCACAAAGGACAATATCTTTGAATTGGCCTATGGAAAAAGTGACCAGATAGTGCTAAGAAACTAAGAGGCAAGGGCCATCCTTCTAGACCCATCCAAGATGATAGGGTTGTGGGTGGGGAGTAGTAACTAGATTAAGGTAGTTGACAAGGTCTTGAGACACCAAATTCTTCTGGCTTACATTGTCCATAATCAGTAAAGCCAAGGAGTTTTTAATTTGGTAGTTATGAGTGAAGAGGGGTTGGATGGAGGAGTTTGAATCTTCATGGGTCATTAGGATCAGTGAGGGATCCACTTCCGTGGGATTTTCCAGGGGAAATTCTTCTATCTTCCACTTGGGGGGGAGAAATGAGCTCAATCAGTAGGGTTTTGTTGGTCTTTATATTTTGGATGATTCGACAATCTGATGAATTGTGTGAGCTAGTCTTGTGGAATGAGCACCAAGGTGTCCTTGTATTTGTATTGGGTATGGGATTTTGAGCCCGAGGAGGTGGAAATTGGGCTGAAGGTTTGGAGATGGATGGTTGATAGGCAGGGGGGTTGGTGTAGGGGTGGGACTGAGGAGTACGACCCCTAGGAGAAACTTTCCTTTCTATTTCCAAATCTCTCTGAAATGTTTTGTCTAAAGTTGGATTTTCAAACATCTCTACTTCTCGACGAAACTGAATCAATAAACCAGCAAAAAACTTTAATATGAGTACCTCTTATGGATATGGAATATGCAGTAAGAGGTGTAGCTTGCAGAAGAAGTCTATGTATCCTTGCAATCCTTGTGAAGGGAGTTGTCGAATCTGGTGCCATTTGATCCACAAGGATTGCACATACTTTGGTGGGTAGAAGCGGTTTCTCAATGACTTATAAAGTCGAGCCCAAGTTCTTAAGGGTTTAGAAGTATAGGATTCTGGAGCATCCCCAATATCTATCACGAATGTGGTCTTCTCTTGATTTTCATCCCACCAGGTTTGTGCAAGTCCTTTTAATTGCAAGGCTACAATTTGGAGCTTTATCTCCTTGGTAAGGCCTGGACATTTATTGAAATAGGTGGAGAGCCTACGGATCTAGGAATCCACAACTTCTTCATTGGTTTGAATAGAAAATTTGGGTAGTTGGATTCAAGTGTCCAACCGGAAGGGGTCTGGATTGTTCTGTTGTTGCATTCTGAGCAACTCATTGAGGATAGAGGCAAGATATTGGATGGGATTTGAAGTGATGGAATCTGAGTCTACTGCAAGGGATATTTTTGTGGAGGAATTGTTAGCCCAACTGAAGATCAAGGTGAACCTAGTTTGCAAAACTGAAAAATGGGTCAGGCTATGTTTTGTGAACAGAGGGCGCAAAACCCTGGAGCAATGGAGTTGAACTGGTCTAGAGGGAGAGATCTGTATTGTTTTAGATATGCAAAAATCCTCTCTGTTGTAGTGGATATATGTGTTCCCTTGGGACTATGAGATCTATTTAGCTTCTTGCATGAATATGCAAACCCTGAAACGAGTGAAATTTGGACTATTTCATGAAAAATCCCAAAACAAATTTGGCTCAATCTTCAAGATTGGAAGCTTTTCCATGGATCTTGACGCTTTGATACCAATTTATCTACCCAAGAATGAGATCTAATGGAGAAGGTAACCAAACAATCCATAGTATGACAGTTGACCACCAAAAACTCAACACTGGCGCAAATCGAAATAGGTGCGCACCATTGGTTTGGGTAACCAAGCAATGGAGATCCAATGCTAGAATGATCTGAGAGTAGCCAAGAGGATGGGGCTATCTCAGTGTGAGTCCCAGGGATCAAAGGGAGAATCTTATTTCAACCATAGAGAAGGGAGCACTTACTTCATCCTGGCAATGGAAAAACCAATAAGGGTGCAAACCCCAGGTTGGTATACCCTCCTTTCTACCTCACGAAACTTGCAGAAAATTGACTTGCTCCCTGAAAGATTGGCTAGCTAACTGAGTAATCTCTCTCTCAGATGTGGAAGCATGGAAAATGAATCAACCACGGTGAAGCCATGAATAAAGGCGCATTGGCTAACCCTAGGAACCCTCAAAAATGAAAACGCAGCAAGATGTGAAAAGTAAACTCAGATAAAAAAATCAAGTGAGACACATAGCTTCAGGAAAAAGATAAGAATTCTTTATTTGAGTCCTTGTTCACCTTATATACTGATGGAACCATTTATTTACATATGCATAGTTAAATATCATCAAAAGGTGAAATGGTTCGAGCTGAGTTGATTGAATTGTGCGCCCCAGGTGGGTGTTCCCCTAGGTGGCCTCTTTGGCCCACAATACCAGTGATCCTTTAGTGACCTTCCATGCCTTATCTATAAATGTAGATATACATCCATCACTGTCCAACTGTCCTGTTGAAATTAGGTTTCTTCTCAGATCTAGTATATGTCTCACCTCTTTTAGTAACCATTGGTTTCCATTACTTTTCTTTATTTGTACCTTACCCATTCCAACAATTTGACATCGTTCATCATCACCCAAATAAACCTGTCCAAATAATTGGGTGTGGCATGACATGAAGCTCATGAATCTACTACCCAAGATTCAATAATATTATCTAAAGAAACAATCAAAACATCTTGTAACACATCACACGTTACATTTACTTCCTGATTTTTCTCCTATTGTCCATCTCTTTGTTTCTTTGGAGCTCTGTAGTCTTTTTTCAGATGTCCTTTCTTACAACAATTCCATCACTCTATCTTTCCTAGTTTGGATTTGGAGCTTTCCTTCCTAGAATTCTTGCAGCTCCTTGATCTCTCTCCTCTATCCTTTTGTCTTTCCCTATTCTCCATGGTCAACGCATTACCTGGTGTCTCACCTATGTTTTTCCATCGCATTTCCTTGCTAAAGATAACACCAACAACATCATCAAATTTCATAGTGTTTGAACCAGATACAGAGTTACTTACATCCATGACCAAGCCATTCCATATTTTTTGGCAATGAGAACAAGATTAGAACATCCCTAACCTCAACATCAAATTCCACTTTTACAGAACTTAGTTGATTAGTAATCGTATTAAATTCATTTAAATGGTCAGCAACGTAACCACCTTCTGACATCTTCATATTAAATAATCACTTCATTAGTAATACCTTATGGGAGGCTGGGTGATTTTCATATAGTTTAGCCAATGCCTTCATCATATCCTCTATTGTCATTTCTTTTGAAATATTGAAATACACCAATGCTACATGCCTTTCTGTCAAGAATATTGCGTTCTTCATCCTTCATACTCATCATATTCTTTGTTTTTCCTTCCAATGGTAGGAAAATATCCTTTTGATATAGATAGTCTTCCATTTACATCTTCCATAACTGGTAGTTTTGGTCTTTATATTTCTCAACCTTAAAATTTCCATTTTCTTTTATTACTCCCACTCGAACCATGAACCCTCTTTTAATGGGATTTACTTTTCGCTCTGATACGAGTTGTTATAAAAACAAGATCATGGAGCAATAAAATAAAACAAATGAGGAAATAAAACACAAAATATACACAATACAATAAAGACATGGATATATATGGTTCATCCAGTATGGATTATGTCCACCAGAGAAATCCATAGGTCCTTACTTTTATTATTATCTAGAAAATCAAGAGATACAACCTACAACACACCCACTATAAATTCTTCTTGTTTCTCTCACAGTATCCTCTCTCATAATACAATATTCACTCACATACACAATGGTGATACAATTCCCTTATAAAAGAGGGTTTCCTTCTAGGGAAAAAACCCTAACATACTTCTACCATTAAATATGTGACCTTATAATGAATGTTCGAGGTTGACTACAAAATTACAACATTTTACAAAGAAATTTTCCCAAAAATTTCTCTTTGGGGGAGCTTCCCCTGAACCCCCACCAAGGGGGGATCCAAAATTTCTCGCAACCCCCCATGGACCCTCTTGCAAAGAGATGTGGGGGGAAATCCCCCACACACCCCCGTCGGGTAATGGGGTCCAAACATAGTTGAAACAAGACCTCTAAATTAGGAATATAATCAGGCTCCACAACCAATAGTGTTACCTACTATATAGGTTATAGAGTGGACTATTACCCCATTGTAATCTTGCTCAAACTTTTGGTGGTAGGGTTTTACACATTATCATATCTAAACCCGAACTGGCTTAGTTGTACTATGATACATCTCTTTATACTTGAGTTAACTTGATGTCTTTAATGGTGGACTCCGGTTAAGGATAAAGTCTAAAAACAAAATTTTCCACATCATAGTTCCACTTGAGTTTTACTCAAATATGTAATCTTTACTATATATCAGAAATCATAATATTTTATGAAACCATTAATCCATTTTTATATGTTGTATAGTGGATGTTGTTATTCTTCTCAGCTCTATCGATCTTAGGGTTTCACTTTTCCATTAGAGTCTGTTTGTTTTCACTATGGCAACTATGGAAACTTTTCCATTAGAGTCTGTTTGTTTTCACTATGGCAACTATGGAAACTTTTCCATTAGAGTCTGTTGTTTTCTTGAACCATGGCAACATGGAAGACTTTGGAAACTATGGTGAGAACATTGTGACTTCTTCCATCATTTAATTTATATTCGCATATATTTAACATTGGATTTTCTGGAGTTATTTATAGGTTTTCCTTGTCTTCGAAAATGTTATTCTTGTTTTATAACTCTTGTCTAACTCGTAAATTCATTTTTATACTGGATGTATTGACGGTGTACACTAAAATCAATTGGGATTTGTTCTTGATATGGTGTTATTGCAATTCCTGACATACATTCGATGCCAACCATCGCTAGGTGCATCAATTCGAGGGCTTAGCCACGAAAGGTAGAGATAAACAATGAAGAATAAATATGCATGCCATCAGATGAAGTTTATATGGCATCGTTGAGTCTTGCTCGAAGTCATTATTAAATTTCCATTGCATGCAATAACTAGAACTTATTGTTATTACATTTGCACTATGGTTATGGTCGAAATACTTTGTATATTGATACAATTTTGTGTATACATACATTATGAGTGCCAACACTCCATATTGTTGACATGTAATTTGAATATAAATGGTTCTTTAATTCATATCCTATATCCTTACCAGGGCGAGGGTTAATGTATAGGTTTATATAATAGTTTTTGTTATGTGGTTTTTTTCTTGAGACCCGTATTCATTTTGGTTGATGTTTCTTCATCAACCCATAAACTATGTTATCGTGGTAATTATCTTCAGACCAATAACTAGGGTTTTCATTATGAACCCTAGAACCCATATATTCAGTTCGTGTGAGTTATATTTTCCTTTAATTTCTTGTATATAGAAATATGCTCTCGTTGTATTATCTTTATATTAACTTCATTTGCATTTACCTTCTGCTTCACGCATTGACTACCCGAAGCATTCGACCCTCTAACAATTTGTATGAGGAATTTGATTATATCTTCATTGTTATTCAAGTTGTGGGTTTCATAAGACGTCAATAGAATAACCTATTCCAAGTTTATAATATACTTATATATAGTATTTTTTTGTCTTCAAGTCATGGCCATACGTGCATAGGATTTCAAGACTTATTTTCCAAAAGAGTCATGGCGAATCTGGTCAAGATGTTCTTCGCAATGGATGAAACCCTAAATATTTCTTGTACTTCTCGTTTTCAATCATTTATAAATACCATATACTTCAAAATAGAAAAATTATCTTGGTGTATTATTATAACTTTTTCCATTACCTGTATAATGAATATCATAGTATTTTTTATTCTACAAATTCTTAGAAAGTATAAAACAATACTCATGCAATCTCTACTGTAACACAACTATAGATTTTTTTGCATTGATGAAATAAATTAGACATTGAATAGAGATAAACAAGTTTAAGATCACACATATGAGAACATAGATAAATAGATTAAAAAAGACATGTCTAAGCCTCCTTCAAAAGTGGAAACAAATTGAGTAGAGAATCACTTCCTCCCAACCATAGACATGAACAACCAATATTACTTGCTCCTGTCACCTCTGAGCCTAAACATACTATATAACCCTTTTCAGAAAACTCAGAGTTTGACTCTATCTCAAAACCATCAAACTCAATTCCTCTTCACAAGTACTCACTAGCATCTTAGATCCTCTATACTTATTTCTCTTCTTCTTTTCACACAAAAATAATAGTGGACTACGTCATTTTCCAATTTTGTCTCATCCCTAACCCTAGGGAATCTTCATGGCCTAACTTTGTTCTATCTTTTTCCCTCACATACCACATCTTTGGGAGTAGTTTTACACTTGTCCTCATGAACAATATTTACTGTGGTGGTTTTTATCCCTTTTAACTCTCCCATGGAATAACGATTTACTCTTTGTAAGTGGATTCTCTAATCAATTTGTTTCTAGTTTAATAAAATAAATTAAAATAATATTTACACAAATATTCATTATCATCAATGTTTATGATGATATAAATTTAACATAAATATTTTCCCAAAACATTTCACAACATAAACCATTGAAAATTAAAATATTCAAGTGTTTATAAATGGAGGGATATTACATCCTCTGCCCCTTGAACTGTACACCTTCGTTGGTGTTCCAATATAAGCATATCAACTCTAGAATAGAAATGGATAAGTATTTATCATGGCTTCTTCCATTGCACTTTGACATGAGTGATGGCTCTGTTCCGCAACATAGTTTCCTTCTTGTCGAAAATGTGTAGTGGTTCCACATGGAACTTGCCTTCTGGTTTATGAGTTACATCATGTACATATTTATTTAAAAATGAAACATGAAATGAATTGTGTACTTTTAAATTGGTTAGTAGTGCAAGCTTATAGGCCACTGACCCTACTCTAGAAGGCACTTCAAATGGACCACAATATCGTGGTGACAAATTGGTACTCTTTCCCAATTTGAATGAATTGTTTCTAGGTTTGAATTTTAGATAAACATGATCTCCTACATTGAATTCTACATGTGTTTTTTTCAAGTCTACAAAACTCTTTTGTTTGTCCTGTGCGCTTTTCAAATTCTATTTTTCTTTATAAACAATTGTTTTCATTTCTTTTAGCATATCCGAAACCAAAATGATCTGGTCAACTGGGTTTTCCCAACTAATAGGTGTTCGGCACTTCCTGCCATACATCACCTCAAAGGGACTCATATTTGGAGAAGTTTGATAACCATTATTATATGCAAACTCAATCAGATGAAGGTACTCCTCCAACTTTGTGGGGTAGTCCATTACATACATCCACAACATATCCTCCACAATTTGGTTAGTCATTTCGGTCTAACTATTGGTTTGAGGATTATATGCAATGCTAAAATTTAGTTGAGTACCCAAACCACTAAACAAGGATTTCTAGAAATTTAAAGTGAATTATGTATCCTTGTCTAATGATAGTTTTGTGTAAACCATGCATTCTAAATATTTCCTTCATAAATATTTCTACAATATTTATAGTTGTATGAGTTGATTTCACTAGGATAAAGTGTGAAACTTTAGTGAGTTTGTCTACATTAGTTGTAGGTAGTCCTATAATAAATTCCATTCTAATCGCTTCCTAATTCCACTCAAGAATGGGTATGGGCTGCAATAATCTGGTTAGGTGATATTGTTCATCTTTAACTTGATGGCACTCAAGACACCTGCAAAGATATTCAACTACATATCTTTACATCCCCAGCAAAAACATTCCTTTGTTTAAAGTTGTTATGGTCTTTTGGTAACCTGGGTGACCTGAATAAGGTTTCTTATGTACTTCAGATATTATCAAATTTTTAATTATGTGTTTTTTAGAACATAAATTATATTTTTTCACTACACTAAACCCTCTTGATTGTTGTTGAATTTCGTTTCTTCCTCAACTAATTTATTATTTTGAAAATTGTCTTGAATTTTCCTATAATTTTCATCATTTTTTTTTGTTGATTTAATTCTCTATTTCAAATCATTTTGTACGTTACTGTTGAAAATTGCATGTAGTTATCTGCTAAGTGCATCTGCTATCTTTTTTTCCTTTCATTTAATATGTTTTATTTCAAAATCATACTCACTTAGAAAAGCTAAGCCTCTTTCCTTTCATTTAAGTTATGTTATTCGAAAATATACTTAAGGCTCATATTATCAATTTTTAATAGAAATTCCCTACCCAACAAGTAGTGTCACCACATTTTTAAAGCATGTATAATAGCAGTTAATTCTAGATCATATGTTGCATATTTATTTTCATGAAGTTTCAACTTTCGTGATTCATAAGAAATCACATGGTCGTATTGCAACAATACACCTCCTATTCCTTCTAATGAAGCATAAATACAAAAAACAAAGTCCTTATGTGGGTCTGTTATCTTCAAGATGGGTGTTGTTGTTAACAATTGTTTCAATTTTTCAAAACTTTCTTGACATTTTCTGTCTAGTTAAATTTGATTCCCTTTTTCTATAAATAGGTTATTGGATAGGAAAGTTTTGAAAACCCCCCAATGAACCTAATATAATACCCTATGATTCCCATGAAAAATCAAACATTCGACACATTCTTCGGCACTCGAAAATATAGGATTTCCTTGACCTTTTCTGGGTCAACTGAAATCCCTTCTCTTGAAATTACATGCCTCAAATATTGTACATTATCCTGGTAAATTTCAAATTTACTAAACTTTTCATACAGTTGATTCTCCCTAAGTGTTTGCAAGACCATTATTAAGTGTTTTTCATGTTCCTCTTTGGTTTTTAAATAAATCAAAATGTCATCTATGAACACTATTACAAACTTCTCTATATATTTTCTCAACACATTGTTCATCAAACACATAAATGTATAAGGTGTGTTTCTTAAACCAAAATGTACCACCATGAACTCATAGTTTCCATATTTGGTTCAGAAAGCAGTTTTATGAATGTCTTGTTCTTTAATCCTAACCTAATGGTACCCAGACCGTAAATCTATCTTAGAGACTATCTTATCTCCCCTGACTTGATCAAAAAATTCATCAATGCGAGGTAAAGGATAATTTTTCTTAATTTTCACCTTATTAAGTTGTGTGTAACCAACGCAAAGTCTGAAGGTTCCATCTTTCTTTTTAACAAACGAGACTTGTGCTCCCCATGTTGACACACTAGGTGTGACATATTGCTTATCCATCAACTCTTGGAGTTTGATATTAAGATCAATCAACTCTGGAGTACTGATCTCATAAGGATACTTAGATACCGGTGCATATCCAAGTACTAAGTATATGGTAAAATCTATGTCCCAACTAGGAGGTAATCCTAGAATTTCTTTCAGAAACACATCCTGGAACTCTTTCATTATTGGGTCATCTGTTAACAAGCTCTTGTTCATTTTCTCAAAATTTTCAGAAATATGCACAGCATAAATTTCACAACATTTCCTTTCATTTATTTTAATTGTAAGGCATATATGTTTCTTACTAACACTCCTTGTGGTATTCCTTTTACTTTTCTACCTTTTCCAGAGTCATATAAATAGTTAAAAGTCCTCCACCAAGATGGAAATTCGATGGGCAAAACAAGTTCCCAAAATGCTGCACACACCCTACATCAACCAACGCCAACTCGCCCAAACAAGGGCACAATAGAATGTTTTTCCAGACAGTCGATGCCTATGAGTAAATCATAAGATCCTAAGGGAAAAATGATTATATCTACCTTAGTCTCCATTTTGTCCATAATTACTATACAATCATTTACCAACTAAACAACTTTTCATTTCATTCATGTAGCTAACTTAACTAGTCAAGACTTCTTATGTTTGATTTTATCCAGTTTACACCTCTCTACTATTGTCGGTGAAATATAACTTAGACTTGCACCGGGATCTTTTAAAATGGATAAAAGCTTCTAATTAATCATACCTTTTATCTCCACCATGGAGGATTGATGGTCATCGTGTCAATTTTCTAGGGAAGCATTGATATTATGAATACTTCTAGCAATATCATTTACTGTTGTTTCTTATTGGATATTATGTACTTCCTTATTTATTTTTTTATTTAGAGAACAATATTTGTACAAGTGAGGTTGTTTACAAACCCAACACTGAAGAGGCAAGCTAACTATCTCCCTAGCTATCTTTTTTTTTGTTTTTTTTAAGTAAAAAGGAGGATCCTGTTATATTGAAGTTGCAGGTTTACAAAGTCATTTGTAGCCCCAGTTGTCCTGCCTAAAAAGGAAACTGAGACAACTGGTCATTCCATGACACTTGTTTTCAAACAAAAATAACCAGGCTGCCATTCGCCCTGCCTGAAGGAAACTAGGATGCATGGCTGCCATTAGATTAAGTCTATTCCCTAATTTACTATTGGCAACATAACTATAGTCTAATTGAGCTAAAGCTCTAGTTTGAAACAAAAGAGAATTTCTAACTATGATCATTCACAAAGCCTTTTACTCGGTGTCCTCATCATCTTTTCCATTCTTTCCTAGTCGGACTATAATCACGTAGGCCTGAGCACACGTAGGGCATTGTCAGCTTGGAGATGTGATGGATTAAGCAGCGTACATCATGTCGAGGAGTTGACTGATTCAGATGGCCTTATGGATTTGGTCTTCCACCATGCTGCACATTTCAAAAATCAGTTTCAGATGCTCCGGGTGGAGGAGTGGAGGCTGGTCCTGCCTTTCTCCCTGAGGGGAGGAGAGGGGAATTGGCTCCTGTGCATAAATCTTCTCCTTTTCTTCATTTGCGCTGCCACCTTGCTGTCCTTGTAGCCTTTCCTGCTGTGCCGCTTCCTTTGGAAGTTCACCGCTTGTTGAATTTTCCTTTTCTTCAGTGTTGCACGGTAATTCTTCCTCAACATAGCAGGTTGTGTATACCCTTGCTGGGTCATCTTCCTTGTGACTGTGTGTCATTCCTAGAACTTGAGGCTTGGCATCATTCACGAAACAGGTGTGGACATCCCAATTATCTGGGATAGTGAAGAGGAGATGTTCTGGAGGAACTTGGATGGGTTTGTCTGGAACAATGTCCTCCACATACGCCATTTGAGGCAATTGGTTCTCCTAGGCTTTCTGGTTCTTCGAGTGCATGCCAGAGCCAACACTTTTTCGAACTTCTTCTGTCGCTTCCTTTGGGAGTCAGATGCATACCATGACGCACCTCTGTGAGGCCGTCCCCTTGCTCTCGGCATGTGGAGAATCAGATCTATAACCGAAATGTCAACTAGATGAGTGTCCCTTCTCCAACACTCCAAAAATTTAGCCTTCGGCCTTTCAATTTCCAAATGCATCTCATATCCCTCAGGGCGACTGATAAGGATGAAGGTGACTGTGACAACCTTGGCCATTAAGGCTATGTTCTTAGTGCATTGATCTGTCATCCTCTTCACTCGCGTGAGAGGCTTCGTCCGCTGGTGTTGGCTGCTCGGGCTCACTCCCATCTTAATAGTGAGGAGATGGGAGCCAGTGGCCATTAATTATGGCTCTACCCATCTTGTTCCCACGTGTCCTCCCTTTTTGATGTGGCACCCCATCCGGGGTCCTAGCTATCTTTTTACCAAGTGTATAGGTTTACTATTTTTCTGAACCAATATAGTTTGTTGTCCATTGAATTTTTTTATCTTAATTGGTGCACTATGTGATGGTTGTCAAGGATGTTTAAATGGTTTCTTTTTAGGATCAAACCAAGTATGTGTTTCTATGTTGCCATTTCTTTGTATTTTCATACCTCTCCTTAAATTGAGTGAAACATAGTTTAGTGTTCCTTATTACTTCATCCATTGTCTTTGGATTAAGGAACTCAAATCTATCTTTGTATGCTTGAGGCAAATAGCTCATGAATTGTTGAACCTTTTCCTTCTCCTCTCTAAGGTAAGGTACTTATCTCATTAGATTCACAAACTTTGTGGCAAAATCATCAATAGTCAGTTTTCCTTGCTTAAGGTCATGAAATGCCCTATCTTTTTCATCATAGTATCATTTTGTTAAATACTTTTGCTTAAAATATTTATTGAATATTTTCCAATTCAAATTTTTTCTCCTAATATTATTAATTGTCTTAGTCTCCTACCACCAAGTGGAATTTTCACGAGTCAATTAGTATATAGCTAACCTATCCCTCAAGTTTCCTGGGTAGTTGTAGATTTGGAAATATTTACACATGTTTAGAAGCCAAGCTTTTGCTCCCTCTTGAGACTCACCATCAAATATAGGTGGTTTGATTTTCTTAAACTCACCAAACATTTCTTCCTCAAACCACTTCTTTTTCTTGGTTTTAGGTAACATCTTATGTAGTGTGATTCTATATTAGTTATCCTCATTGTTTTCTTCAATACTTGATAGTCTTTACGCTTGTGTGACTCTTCATTGGAAATTTCATTTTTAGCATTCTTGAAAGTCTATCCTATATTTTTGAACCATTTCATATCATTCACGTTTTTAAGTAGGATTTCATTTAACTCTTCTTGTTCTTTACTATCCTTGAGTAGTTTTTCATTATTTTCTGTAATTCTTCTTTTATGCTACGCATGGTTTCCAATAGTCCTATAGAGTTATCTTGTGGTTTTTCACTCTTTAGTGTTGATTTAATAAGTTGTTCAACCATGATACTAGATATTTGATTATGAT
>JASDQU010103696.1:134718-144976 GCA_032191745.1 Picea mariana
TGCGTTCGGTGACAGCAGGGAACCTATGGTACATAATTGGGTACAGCAGAGCCAAGATATTCTCAGGGAACTGAAGGATCATCTACAAAGGGCACAAAACCAACAGAAGGTCCAAGCAGACAAGCACAGAGTTGACCGTACTTTTGAGTTTGGCGACTTAGTCTATCTGAGGCTGCAACCATACAGGCAGATTTCCATTAAAAGAAGCGGAGTAGAGAAACTGCAACCCCGTTTCTTTGGGCCCTATAGAGTCAACAAGAAGATAAGGGCTGTAGCTTATGAGTTGGAGCTTCCACAGGGCAGTAGAATACACAATGTCTTCCATGTCTCCTGTCTCAAGAAGGCCCTTGGCCAACACGTCAGACCTATTGAGGTGTTACCCCCCATGTATGAGGAGGGACAACTTATTTTGATTCCAGATCAGGAGGTACTAGAAGTCCGAGAGAAGAGGCTCAGAAACCGAAGCATCAAGGAGTACCTGATCAAATGGAAGGATTTACCCATTGAGGATGCTACCTGGGAAAAGGAGCATGTGGTAAGAGATGCAGGTTTCGAATTGCTTTAGGACAAGCAATTTCAAGAAGGGGAGACTGTAATGTTCCCCACCTCTTAGGGAGGTGATGAGGAGACTCAATGGCCTGGGCACCCCCACTAGGTCATAGTCTCGCATTGAGGGGGGAGGTCAACTAGATTAAACTTATATTTTTAAGTTGACTTGAGAAAGGGAAAGGATAAAAGGAGGGAAAGGTAACTCAATAGAATAATAGAAGTTAACCCTAGGGGTCAACCTAACTCAACATAAGATTAGAGGGAAAAGTATAAGTAAGAGGCTAGGGTGCACCTATTATTCATTCTAGATTTGGCATATTGCTTGTTATTTCTCTTGAGCATCCAGTTTGGGGGTTTGCTGTACAAACCCTTGTGAGCAAATCAGTGGTCAAACATCCACTCACCTTGTTCCACAGCTTGGTCTCGGGGATGAAAGATTCCTCCACACCATTCTATTCTCAGCATATCTCTTCCTAGTGCTTATGAAGATAGCAGGGTTGTACCGCTTGAGGAGTTTTCAACAAGGGCGCATCATCTTGAAGAGAAGGTTTTGATCTAGCCAATCAGGAGGAGCGTTGGGCATTTCATCAGTTGGGTTTTATTTGCAGGTGCTCCACCATCATTTTGAGTGCTTTTCTGGGGAGTTATCACCATTAGACATTTAGCTTCAGACTGGGACAATTTGGAGGTAAGGAGGACATCCCACTATTCTGTATTTCTCAGATCTAGAGAGATCTGCTTGAGATCTAGATCTGAAACTTCTCCCACAGGGTTCTCATAGACCGATCTATATTCTTGGAGATTTTCAGATCATTTGGAGGCCTCCTTCATCAGGGTCGAATTATCTAGGTTTCTAGGCATCCAGTGGGGCGCACCATTCAGTGGAGGAGTTCATATCTACAGGGTGTGAAAGGGATCTTGGAGATTCGGGCACCTGGGTTGTTCTTTCCATCACCCGATCTACTGTTTGGCATCTTTCTCAAGGTGATTGGACATATTTGGCACCAGGGCTAAAATATTGAGGATTTCAGTCTTCACTTGGAGCGTGGCACCCTTCAGCTCGGAGGGTCAGCATCCAGATATGCCTAACACTGGTCTTCATTACTTATTCAGCCTTTGGAGGCTTCTTTTGTATTGACAGGAGCATTTTGTAGTAGCTCATATCTATTGTTTGTACAACCATTTGAGGTTCATGCCAGATCGGCCATCTATTGTATTGATTCTGCATTACTCATAATAAAAAGGTCAGATCTTTGTTTGTGCTTTTATATCTTGAATGTGTTATGATCTTCATGTGTTGGATGAATCTTGTATGCACTTAATAATTCAGTAAACACCTACACATCACAAATCATTGGTAGTTAGTGGTTCCAAGTGAAAAATTTGGCTTGGGATCATTACATCATGTTCTTTAAGATTTATGGACTCATAACCAATGACATGTCCATTTTGATTGAGGACTCCACCACATCCAGGAATATTATGACAAACTTATCCAAATAATTTCGGAATATTCCATTCATTAAGCACATAAATACAGCAGGTGCATTGGACAATCCAAATGGTACCACTACAAATTCATAATGCCCATACCTGGTTCTTAAGGTTTTCTTATTGATGTCTTCTTCCTTGATTCTTACTTGATTGTATCATGATCTCAAGTCTATCTTTTAAAATATATTTTCCCCTCTTAGCTTATCAAATAGGTCATCAATTATGGGTAGAGGGTACTTGTTTTTTATAGTGGATTTATTCAGTTGTTGGAAATCAATGCACAGTATCAAAGTTTCATCATTCTTTCTGAAAAAGATTATTGGTTCTCCCCAAGGCGAAACACTTGGACGTATGTACCCTTTCTTCAACAATTCTTCCAACTACATTTGTAATTATTTTAGTTCTGGTGTACGCATTCTGTAAGTTTTTTTTGACACTGGGGCAATTTTTGGAACTAAATCAATAGAGAAATCTATCTCCCTCTTTGGTGGGAACCCTGGTATTTCTTGGAATACATCTTCAAATTCTTGTAGTACCGATAATTCTTCAAGGCTTGGCCCCTTTGTCTTTTTTGTCTCCTCCACATGGGTTGCATTCAATTGACATCCTTTTTTGAAACATTTTTTTTGTTGTAAGGATGAAATCTTCCTTATAGAGATGGGTCTTGGAACTCCTTTCATAGTGCTCTATTTTCCTTCTTCATCAAGACATGTAAATGTCTTGTTATGACAATCTAGGACAAAATAATGCTTGTCCAACCAATCCATTCCAATTAGAATATCATAAGAACCCAATGGTATAATATTTATACCAGCTTTAGTTCACACCATTAAGACTTATGGAGCAACCTCTGACCATTTCATGGATTCTCCTTTTGGTTCCAGTGGCTAGCTGAACCAATCTTTGTTTTTCAAGCTTACTTTTCTCCAAATGTAATCTATCCACTATTTTAGGATCAATGTAACAATGACTTGCTCCTGAATAAATTAAAATAGAAATAGTTTGATTAATGATATTACCTTCCACCTTGATCATATTGGATTGGTACTCTTCTTGTCGATCATCTAAAGATGCATAAATCTTTCCCATGTCTTCTATTTTTTTAGCCTCTTGGATGTTGTGCATCGTATTCACTTTGTCCTTTCTGTGAGGGAAATCCTTGTATTGGTGATCTTCCTTGCATCCCCAACATTGGATCGGTGGTCTTCCCCTTTTCCTAAGGAGTCTTATCTCTTGGATTCATCCTTATCATACTATTCTTGATGATTTTCAATAGGTTCATTTCTGTTGAAAAGAGGTTTGAATCCCTTATCCCTCTAATCATGCTTCTCCTTCTTCTTATCCTTCCAAGACTTCTGCATGGATTCTCTACCCTTTCCTTTCTTATACATGTATTTATCCTTCCTGATGGTCTCGGTCAAGGTCTTGGGTTCATCATACTGAATATTTTCTTTATAAAATAAAGGCAAACCACTTAAAAACCTTTGTATTTTCACCTTCTCATATTTTATAAACCCCACATACTTTAATAACCCAAAGAAAATTTTCTCATACTCTATCATGGTTGTGCTTCCCATCCTAAGTGCAAACAAATCCTATATTTTCTGGTCATAGAAGTGCTCTGAGAGGTACTCCTTCTAAAAATATTTCTTGAACTGCTTCCAAGTGATCATATTCTCATCAATATTCTCAAATTTCTTTAGCTGGTCCCACCACATTACAGCTTTCCCATGTAAATGGTAGGTGGAAATTATGGCTTCTAGGTTTGATGAATAGTTATGAAACTGAAAATATCTCTTGAGTCCAAGAAACCATGCCTCAACATCATATTCCCTTTCCCTTTAACCATCAAAGTATGGTGTCTTAAGCTTCCTCAGATCTCCTTGCAAACTGTCCACTTCATCCCTTCTTCTTTGGTACCTAATAGGAGACACCTCTAAACTACTTATGGAGTCTTTAGATGCATAAGAACTTCTTGTTTAGTAAGGAGATGAGTGGTTTCTATGAGTTCTACTAGCACTTCTTGAATAACCAACTTGCATATGGTTATCTCTTCTTTCATGATACCTTCCTTCTTCCTCTTGTTTTGAGTTTGATCCATTCTTTGTTTGCCTCTACAATTGATTTAAGCTCTACATTAGTAATTGAGAATTTTTATGATTTTTTTCTGTCATTAGCCTCTCATTGTTTTGTTTGTAAATATGTACTTCTAGTTCCAGGCTTCTCATAGTCCCTATCATGGTTTATTGCTCCCCTCTACCCTTGTGTCCGTTGGATTCTGTCTCTACATTACCAACACTGATATTTTGACCTTTGGCCTATTTATCATGGTTGTAAGCTCCTTCTCCATATTTCATTGCATGAATGTATTCTTACTCTAGACTGATAAGCTTACACCCCCCCTAACTCTGCAAAATGTGTAAGAAACCATTTTGTTAGGGTTATTATAAACAAAATTAATTGTCAAACATTTCTACAAGTCTTTGTTTTTCTTCTCAATCCATGAAGAAAAAATATATTAGTATTCAAAACATAAAAATTCCCTATTATTTTCCTCATAATCCTCTATCCCAATGGCTTAAATGTCGCTTCAATTCGATATCGGAGCTGAAAGTTAGGGCTACATGAAGGAAATTTCAATTTCACCCCCCTTCTAGCTAATACATAATTGAATTATGCAAAGTTGCTTCCCTCAACCCACACCCTAGATGACCACAACTTGAACCCACACGATTAATCCTTCCATAGAGTCTCGCTTCATGTTCTTCAACCTGGGAGCTGATGCCAACAACATAATTGAGGGTCAGGTTACCTCCCAGGCCTTTTTTACCTTATCATGAGATCGACGTTGGGACCAAGTACTCCGGACTTCGTCCTTCAGCTATTCTTCATTGTCAACTTCCAATTTCTCCTAGAGATACACATCTCCCAAGTCTTCACTAACTCCACCAATAAAAATTAGACGGTCAAGACTTTATCTCTCATTGAATGGATGGCCCCGCCCCAAGCTGGAGGATTAAAAAAAAATCAACAGTTGCGACTTAGTCAAATATTGAGATGGATGGATTTTCTCCAATTTGGAAATTAGGTGCTCTAGGGCTCCAGGACATTCAGTTCCCATGTCTCTCAATTCCCATGGAGTGACAATCCTCTCAAGTACTTACCTTACTCCTATTGTTTGATCCAACAGTCGAGAGAGGTCCTAAAGGGGTCTCAAATCAATGGTCTACATGCCTTCGCGACTTCGATCTTTGGCACTTCTCACAGACATAAAATTGGACACCCCCAAAGTCACATACTCCCGAAGATGACATGGCATATTGATGTCACCTAGGGTGACGTGGACCCTTGGCATGTGTGCCACATGTCACTAAAAAATTAATAGATCAGGGTCCGAAAGGTGTTGAATCTGGATGACACGTGTCCCCACACAACTCCCTACCATGTGGCATGAGACACGTCATCAACTACATGGACGATCCCCAATCATAGCTCTAGATCTGACGACCCACGTGACTTCATAGTTTTACACTTCTGTGAATTTGACACTTCGGGGCTTCAGTGCTCTAGGGTTTTTATTTGCAACTTACTTCGTATTCGTCAGAGTGGAAAAGTTGTGAAGCTTGAACTTCACTACGCTTCTACCATGGCTAGATATGACGACCTGCAATACTCTTGAAGTCCTCCTCTTAATCTAACGATCGATAAGGATTTTGGGACTTCAGCGCTCTGGGCCTCTAGGCTATAACAATTCAGCAAAGTTTAAAATTCTTGTAGTGAAAACTCCCAAAGTGGTCAATTTTGGCTGACCACATTCAATGGCGGAGATCCCTCTATGCCTCCCATCAGATCGGATGGCTAATGGGCTTCGCGACTACGACCTTCAGTAGTTCAGGATTTTCGTGCCTACCAATATCGATGAAGTGACGAAGTTCTGAAGCTCTTCCTTTCCTTCTTGAATTCGATCGATGCTTGACGATCGATCAACCAAATCAGACAGTTGGGAATTAATTCTTACCCAACCTCGTGTTCACCTCCATCGGACAACCCTTGTTCACCCACCTTTTGATCTGATGGAATAGATCTCCCTTGATCCCACGGTGGTGATCTCTCCTAAATTCAAAAGGAATGGTCACGAATGCATGATCCTTTACAAAGGATATATGACATTCAGGGTACTGCGTGATCTATGCAATGCCATTTCTCCTAAGTTCCCTGATTCAAGGTGTACTTGATCTTAACCACAAGATATTGTATGATAGATATGGCCCATTCAAACCTAGTGGTTCAACCTGTGGTTGTGATACCATTTTGTAATGTACCCAGCCACCCACAAGTCGAGCTACGCCATTTAATACGATTGTAACACAACCAACCACCCGTAGGCAATGCACGCTGCAGTCTAGGGAATCACTTTACAGTGCATTATCTCAATTTGAACCACTTCTAAGTTAATTAATAGACATGAAGACCACATGTGGAAATAAATATTCATGCCACAACATAAACTAAGCCATGCACAACGATAACCAACAAGCATGCATATTCTAAATATTAAATTTAAAGATAAATAAATACACAACGGAATAAATCATACACATGCAAATAAACATAACAAAGAGAAATTATCTTTTCTGAAAACAAGACACCAACTAGTTGTAGAACAAGGATGTTGCACCCAATCGTATACATTTTTGTTCCAAGTCTCAACAACAATGTCACCCTTGAGCCAGGGCTATGAATCCACAAGGATGGATTCTAGGGTGTCACTCGGCTTCCCAAGCTAGTGATCCCTCAGAATCTCAAAGGCCTTTCAACACTCACAACAATCCAAAGTACAACAACTCTCTTATACACAGTATGAAAAACCCAAGAGAATAGACCCCCGTCTCTTCCACGCAGTCCCTCGGGTTGTCCATCTCTTCCAGGAATCCAATGCTTCTGGTCAAGAAACTCCCTCCTAGGAATATCAGTACTTGTAGCTTTGATTCAAATGAAACACATTCCAAGGCATCACAGAGATGCAGGCACCAACCCTGGTTGGAATACACCAATATTCTGTACAACCAATGACTATGGTTTTCTCAACAATTCAGTTTCCTTCCCCCAATCCTATCTTGAATTAGATGGGATGAGTAGGTGAAGGTATGAGTGGAGAACATAAGAGAAATGAAAGGTGAGCATGATGGAAAATGAATTAGAGAGTGGAAAGGAACCAACAAATCCCCAACAACCAAAAACCAACCCCAACCACAGACCAAGGATGGGCTTATGTACTTCTCAGAATTAAGGAACCCCATGGTATTCCCCCAAGAAGCTCATGTAACTATTATTCTCCACTAAAACCAGAAATGGGTAAATAAAATACAAAATAAGTACTCAACCCCTCAAGCCCCCTCTCTTATGGAATCATATCCCCCTATAACTCTTGTCCTTGTCTATTTATCATCTAGCGATGTGTTTTATATTAATAATGATGAAAATAATACATTTCATAGGCACATTGGCCTCTTAATAATTATTTAGGCACTTTGGCCTTTCATAACTTAACAAAATAAAATATTTAATACAAGGTTCAAAATCGGGGTATTAAATGGTTGTTACCATATTACTTCACACATCATTATATAAATGAGAATATATTTAATATAATATTTGTTAGAAAAATAGGATCACAAAGCAATTAAATAAAAAAAATACGAATATAAAACAAAAAAGATACATAATACAATAGAGACATATATACACTTGATTCACCCAGTGTGAGATACATCCACCAGAGAAATTATCAAGTCCTTCCTTTTATTATTATCTAGCAAATGAAGGGATACAACCTATAATACACTCATTGTAACTTCCTCTTCTTTCTCTCACAGTCTCCTCTCTCAGAATACAATATTCACTCACCTACACAACCGCAATACAAATCGCTCATAAAATAGGGTTTCTTTATAGGGAAACAAACCCTAAAATAACTTCTACCATCAGATCTGCAACCTTATAATGAATGGTCTAGATTGACTACATAATTAGAATATTTTACAAGGCAATTTTCCCAAAAATTTCTCTTCGAGGCCACTTCCTTCGAACCCCCTCCAAAGGGGACTCCAAAATTTCTCACCAGCCCCCATGGACCCCTTTAAGAGAGATTTGGTGGGGAAATCCCTCACACACCCCCTTGTCAGGTAATGGGGTCCAAATGCGACTGAAACAAGACCTCTGAATCAAAAAGATAACCAGGTTCCACAACCAACAATCTTCCACTTGGAGACTGATCACAAAAATTCCACTACTGTTGCACCTATTGGATTATGATCCACCTTGGACCTGGAAAATTTCTCATCTTCACCTTCATGCTTGAAGGAAAACCGAAACTAAGCAGGAACTCACTTTCTCCCCGGTTACTACCTTTGTTGACTTGTATGTAGGATCCTGGCTAGTATGTATATTTTACAACTTCAATTGTTCATCTTCCAAAATGGATCGTATGAAATTTTACCTGAGATGCATATGCTTAGTCATAGAATGGAATTTTTAATTCTTTTCAAGATGAATGGAACTCTAGTTGTCACAATACAACATGATATTCTCCTGCTTCTTTCCCAAATTGTCCATAAACCTTTGTAACCAAATCATCTCTTTACTAGCCTCTATAGTATCAACATACTCTGATTTCGTTATTAAAAGTGAAACAAACTTTTGTAGTTTCAAAATCCAACTTATTGTAGTTCCACCTACAGTAAAAACATACCTTGTGGTGCTTCTCATGCTATATTTATCACCTGCCATATGTGAATTAACATATCTCTGTAGAACAGTGTTTGAACCTCCAAAACATAATGCATGAGTAGCAGTACATCTCAAATACTTAAGAATCCATTTTACTTCCCTCCAATCTTCTTTATCTGGATTTTTCATATACATTCTCACAACTCCCTCTGCATGTGCACTATCTAGTCTTATGCACACCATATCATACATCAAGCTACCAATTGTTGATTAATAAGGGACCCTGGACATGTATTATATATGCTCATGTGTCTTGGAACACATTTCCTTGGTTAATTTGAAATGGTTGGACAAAGGTATACTAACTATTTTTGCATTCTGCATTTGAAACCTCTCCAACACCTTCTCTATGTAGTCACCCTAAGAAAATATCAATTTGTGATTTTTCTTGTCTCTTGTTATTCTCATACCAAGTATTTTATTTGCAACACCCAAATCCTTCATTTCAAATGAAATAGATAATTTATTTTTTAGCACATTTCTATCCTGCATGTTAGACCTTGTAACAACCATGTCATCTACATACAATAGAAATATAATATAGCTTCAATTTTCTAGCCTCTTAAAATAAACATAGTCACCAGAATGACATTTATTATAACCTTGTTATGTTATAAACCTATCAAAATTCAAATACCACCACCTTGGAGCTTGCTTTAGGCCATACAAGCTCTTGTTCAACTTGCATACCAAATTTTTGTTCCCTTTGACCTCATACCACTATGGCCGCTACATATAAATATCTTCCTCCAAATCCCCATGGAGAAAAGTTTTTTTTACATCTAAATGTTCATGATGTAAATATTCTACTGCCGCAAGACTTAAAATAGTCCTAATCAAATTCATTTTAACAACAAGAGAAAATATTTCATCAAAATCTATACCTTTCTTTTGTTCAAACCCCTTTACAACAAGTCTAGCCTTGTACCACTTTTTTCCTTCATCTTCTTCCTTCAACCTGTAAACCCATTTATTCTACAATGCTCTTTTTCCTGCAAGAAACTGAACCAAGTCCCAAGTCTGGTTATTTAACAAGGAATCCATTTTTTTTTTCATGCCTTGCTCCCACTTCTTTATAGTGTCTACCTACATTGCCTCTTTAAAAATGTATGGTTCACCAAATTTAGTCAAAAATAAATAATACAATGAAGGAGAGTGTCGTTCAAGGGGTCTACTTAACCTAGTAGATCTTCTAACAACAATTGCAGGAGTTTGAGGTGCCAGGGTTTGGGGGCAGCGCCCCCGATTTTTTTTTTCGGCGGGACCGCATTATATTTAGGTGGTTTTTTGGCACATGGTTTCTTTGCCGATGATTTTATATTTCTGGTTAAGGAATTAGGGTTTTGGACTAATCCAGGTCATTGGGTTAGGGTTTTGGATGTTGCTGGCTCCTATATGTATATTGTATTGTAAACAATGTAACACA
>JASDQU010103696.1:145300-159377 GCA_032191745.1 Picea mariana
CAATCACTGTGTATTATGTGTTTTTCTTTTCCTATTTCTTTCCCTACAACTGATCTTTTTACCTGACATTTTCATTGAATATGACATCTAATCTACTCCTAATGATTTTATAATTTTCATAATACCATAACTGATGAGAAAAATCATTAACACCATATCCAATAAAGTTACAGTTCTTGGATTTTTCCTCAAGCTTTGTTCTATTTTATTTATCAATATGGGAAAATTCTTCACAACCAAAAATCTTCATAAATGAGTAGTTTACCTTTTTACTTGTCCATGCCTCCTATGGATTTCCAGCATCCAAGGAGATTGAATGCCCTATGTTTATTAAGTAAACAAAATTATCTACAACACCTCCCTAGAACTGTAAGGGAAACCCATCATTCAATCTCCTACTCCTTGCACACTCCATGATTGTCTTGTTCATCCTTTTCCTGACACCATTTTCTTATTGTATTCCCGGAATTTTATTCTCTCTATGAATCCCATGGTATGAACATAAATAATGAAACTCCTTGTGTAAGTCTTCACCTCCATTGTCTGATCTAAGACACTTCAATCTTTTTCCTGTCGCATTCTCAACCAAAGATTTCCATTTCTTAAAAGTGTCAAAACATCATTTTTTTTCGAGTGAAATAAACCCAAGTTTTTCTAGTTGCATTATCAATAAAAGTAACATAATAATAAGAGCCACCAAGATATGATACCTGAGTTGGTGCCCATACATCTGTATGCACAAGCTCTAAATTTTCATTCTTCTTTTCCTTTCCAACCCTAAGAAATCTGAGTCTCTTACGTTTTCCATAAACACATTGTTCACAAAAATCCAAATCAACTTGTTTAAGATATGGCATCAAATTCCTTTTGTGAATTATATACATCCCCTTCTCACTCATTTTTTCAAGCCTATGATGCCACAGTTTTGTATCCACACCTGTAGAAGCTAAAGAGATTGAAGAGTCAACATTACCAGTACATAAATACAATGTACCTACCTTCTCTTATTTTTCCATTATGATTAACCCAAGAAGGAGATCTAATGGAGAAGGTGACGAAACAACCCATAGTATGACAGTTAACCAAAAACTCAACACGGACGCAAATCGGAACAGGGGCGTACCATTGGTTTGGGTAACCAAGCAATGGAGATCAAATGCTAGGATGATATGAGAGTAGCCAAGAGGATGGGGCTATCTCAATGTGAGTCCCAGGGATCAAAGGGAGAAGCTTAGTGCAACCATAGAGAAGGTCTCACTTACTTCATCTCGGGAAAGGAAAAACCAGCAAGGGTGCAAACCCCAAGTCGATGTGCCCTCCTTTCTGCCTCAGGAAACTTGCAGAAAATCAACTTCATCCCTCAGAGATTGGCTAACTAATGGATTAATCTCACTCTCAGATGTGGAAGCATGGAAAAAGGCCCAACCGGGGTGTAGCCATGAAGAAAGGCACACTGGCTAACCCTGAGAACCCTCAAAAACAAAAATGTAGCAGACGTGATATGTAAACTCAGATAACAAAAACAAGTGAGACACATAGCTTTAGGAAAAAGGAAAGAATGCTTTATTTGAGTCACGGTTCACCTTATATACTGAGGGAACCATTTATTTGCATATGCATAGTTAAATAGCATCAAAAGGTGAAATGGGTCGAGCCTAGTTGGTTGAATTGTGCACCCCAGGTGGGTGTTCCCTTAGGTGGCCTCCTTGGCCCAATTCCTCCCTGTTTAGATATGGAAGCATCTCAGCTTCCATGAGAAGGTGAGGAAACTTGTTGTGCAATACTTCAACTATGATCCACTTTGTCTGAGATGGATTTTGGCCTTGGCAGGCTACTAGATAGGAAGTGTATACTTGGTTCCTTGTAGATTGGGTTCGGGTGTCCAGTAGAGTGTCTTTGGCCAATGGGAGTTTGAAATCCAGAATGTTTTCCACTGGATGAGTAATGATGACTAGTTATTCCAAGAGGGGAGGCTCAAAAAACTTCAAGTGATTTACATTAATAACATTGTGGATTCCCAGTTGTGGTGGCATATCAAACCTATAAGCATTTTCTCCAATCTTGTCGAGGATGGTATACAGGCCATATATTATTGGCAGAATCTTGTGATGGTGGCCTTTGAAGTGCTTCTTATCGAAGTTTAACCAGACTTGATCCCCAGGTTGAAAGGACCTGAAGGTCCTTTGTTTGTCATGACACTTCTTGGCATGCTCTTGAGTTTCTTTAAGTGTTGTTGTTACTGCAGTGTGGCGTTGTGCAATTTATTGAAGAAACTCTTGTGCTGAGAGTTGTTCCTGTTGTTGATACAAGGTACCTTAAGGAGCCCAAGTGAATGGGAGCTCAGTTGGAGATGCTGGTTGGAAGCCCAAGAAGACTTAAAAAGGTGAAAACCATGTAGAAGAATGTGTTGCCTTGTTGTAGCTATGTTGTAGAATGTGCAAGTAATTGTCCCATTGTTTGTTGTGCCCAAAGTGAGTTCGAAGAGAATGAACCAAGACCTTGTTGACAACCTCTGCTTGGCCATCTGTTTGAGGATGGAATGCAGTAGAAAACTTGAGGTGGCACCCCAATAGTGCCCATATTGTCTTCCAAAATGTGTTGAGGAAGCAAGAATCTTTGTCTGATATGATAGTGCTTGGGAGGCCAAAATGGGGCTAGACATGTCAGAAGTAGAGTTTTGTTGTTTGCACTATTGTAGTAGTCTTTGTGCATGGGATGAAAAGTGCCATTTTGTTGAAGAAACATACCACTAACTAGATTGCATCATGTTTCCTTTGGGTTTTAGGAAGTCCACTAAGGAAGTCCATTGAGATTGACTCCCAAGGCCAAGAAGGAAGAGGCAGTGGTTGATATAACCCATGCTTCCGGTTGGATGGCTTGGATTGTGAGCATAATGCACAGGCTCTGATATATTTTTCAACTTGAGGCTGCATGGAAGGCCAATGGAAATGGAATTGCATATGTTGGATGGTCTTTGTGGTACCGAAGTGGCCCCCATATGCTGAAGCATGTGCCTCCCTGATGAGCAAGAGGTGGTCCTCTGAGTGTGGAACACATAACAAATTCAACTTATAGAGCCACCCATCCCGAATAGTGTAGTCTAGGAAGGGGTTCTAATTGATCACTGTGGGAGTTTGCAATGCCCCCCAAATCTCTTGAAAGTCAGGGTCAGTAGCATATTGATCCTTCCATGTGTCATAGGTAGCACATCACACTTCTAGAATTGAGATAACTGGAGTGGGAGGCCAGCTTAGCAAATCAGTCATCTTATTAAAAGTGTCTTTTGTATATCGGATGAACAAGTGAAATTGTTGAATATAGGAGGCCCATTTAAGGTGCCTTTGTTCCTGAATATTCAAATGAGAGTTGATCAAAATAAAAGGGTGGTGGTTTGTATGAAGAATTGATTCTTTACCCAACAAATAATGCCTCTATTGCTTGAGGGCTTGAACCTGACTGTAAAACTCCTTGTCATAGGTGCTATAATTTTTATTTTCCTCGGATAGAGTTTTGGAGTGGTAAGCAACGGGGTGTCCTCCCTGTTTAAGTATGGCACCAATAGAATATTGTGAGGCATCAACCTCAATCTCAAAGGGCTGGGAGAGGTTCGACAGGTGTAAGTCATAGGATGAGAATAGGACTTCTTTGAGATGAGAAAAGTGACTAGTGTATTCTTTAGTCCAGATAAATGTAGCAGAACTATTTGAGAGCTGATGCAAAGGATGAGCAAGCTGTGAAAAATAGGGAATGAACTTATGATAGAAATTGATGCCACTCAGAAATATTTTGATCTCCCTAGCTAAAGAAGATAGTGGCCATTGCTTCAATGCTTGGATGTGGGATGGATATGGTTGAATACCCTCTAAGATGGCCATAAAGCCGAGATAGGGAACTGAAATCTGACTAAAATATGACTTCTTCTCTTTGACTTGTAACTTGTGTTCTCAGAGGATTTGGAGAACTTGTTGGACATGTTGCATGTGAGTGTCCCATGTCTGACTGAAGATGATAATTTCATCTAAGTAGATGACCATAAATTGACCCAAATGTGACCTAAAGATGTTATTGATGAGCCTCATGAAAGTGGTTGGGGCGTTGGTGAGGCTGAAGGGCATAACTTTCCGCTCAAAAAGACAAAATTTGGTCTTGAAAGTTGTTTTCCAAACATCATTCAGGTTCATTCAAACCTGATGGTAGCCAAATGTTAAATCCAATTTAGTAAACCACTTAGCTCCTTGGAGGGTGTTGAGTAACTCCTTAATCCAGGGTAGGATGTAATGTTTTTTTATTGTGGCTTTGTTCAAGGCCCGGTAATTAGTGACAAGGCACATTTCTGAAGTATCTCTTTTGGGGATGACAAATGCGACATAAGCATAGGGAGAAGATGATGGTTGGATGTGGCAAGAGTTGATCAGGTTGGTCAATTTTCTTTCCATTTCCTTTGTTTTTGTTGGGGCCAACCAGTATGTAGGGGCGTCAGGTAATGCAGATCCAGGGATGAGATGAATGGAATGGTCAATGTGTCGAGAGGGGGGAGTCCCGTCGGAGGTTGAAACACATATGCAAACTCTTGGAGGAGGGAAGTCATTGTTTCAAGAATAGGGTGAGTGGTATTGTTTGGTGTTATTGGGCGCACCAAATAGAGAGAGACACATTGGTTTAAATGTACATGTGGTATTTTTTCTTTGGTAGCAGGGGGTTTGGGTGTTGTTGCGATTAAGATATAAGTGTGGCATTCTTTGGTAAGTTTGTACTGGCGATATTTAGACATACAGATAGAATTTCTTTGGGTTTGGTATGGGATACCTATCATCAAATCCAAACAATCCAAGGGGGATACATCACAAAGGACAATATCTTTGAATTGGCCTATGGAAAAAGTGACCAGACAATGCTAAGAAACTAAGAGGCGAGGGCCATCCTTCTAGACCCATCCAAGATGATAGGGTTGTGGGTGGGGAGTAGTAACTAGATTAAGGTAGTTGACAAGGTCTTGAGACACCAAATTCTTCTGGCTTACATTGTCCATAATCAGTAAAGCCAAGGAGTTTTTAATTTGGCAGTTATGAGTGAAGAGGGGTTGGATGGATNCTAGATTAAGGTAGTTGACAAGGTCTTGAGACACCAAATTCTTCTGGCTTACATTGTCCATAATCAGTAAAGCCAAGGAGTTTTTAATTTGGCAGTTATGAGTGAAGAGGGGTTGGATGGAGGAATTTGAATCTTCATGGGTCATTAGGATCAGTGAGGGATCCACTTCCGTGGGATTGTCCAGGGGAACTTTTTTGATATCTTCCACTTGGGGGGGAGAAATGAGCTCAGTCAGTAGGGTTTTGTTGGTCTTTATATTTTGGATGATTCGACAATCTGATGAATTGTGAGAGGTAGACTTGTGGAATGAGCACCAACGTGTCCTTGTATTTGTATTGGGTATGGGATTTTGAGCCCGAGGAGGTGGAAATTGGGCTGAAGGTTTGGAGCTGGATGGTTGATAGGAAGGGGGGTTGGTGTAGGGGTGGGACTAAGGAGTACGAACCCTAAGAGAAACTTTCCTTTCTATTTCCAAATCTCTTTGAAATGTTTTGTCTAAAGTTGGATTTTCAAACATCTCTACTTCTCGATGGAACTGGATCAATAAACCAGAAACAAACTTTAATATGACTACCTCTTCTGGATCTAGAATATGCAGTAAGAGGTGTAGCTTGTAGAAGAAGTCTATGTATCCTTGCAATCCTTGTGAAGGGAGTTGTCGGAGCTAGTACCATTTGATCCACAAGGATTGCACATACTTTGGTGGGTAGAAGTAGTTTCTCAATGCCTTAGAAAGTCGAGCCCAAGTTCTTATGGGTTTAGAAGTATAGGATTCTGGAGCATCCCCAATCTCTATCACGAATGTGGTCTTCTCCTGATTTTTATCCCACCAGGTTTGTGCAAGTCCTTCTAATTACAAGGCTACAATATGGAGCTTTATCTCCTTGGCAAGGCCTGGACATTTATTGAAATAGGTGGAGAGCCTACGGATCCAGGAATCCACAACTTCTCCATTGGTTTGACCAGAAAATTTGGGTAGTTGGATTCAAGTGTCCAACTGGAAGGGGCCTGGATTGTTCTGTTGTTGCATTCTGAGCAACTCATTGAGGACAGAGGCAAGATATTGGATGGGATTTGAAGTGCTGGAATCTGAGTCTATTGTAAGGGATATTTTCGTGGAGGCATTGTCAGCCCAACTGAAGATCAAGGCGAACCTAGTTTGCAAAACTAAAAAACGGGTTAGGCTATGTTTTGTGAACAGAGGGTGCAAAACCCTAGAGCAATGGAGTTGAACTGGTCTAGAGGGAGAGATCTGTATTATTTTAGATATGCAAAAATCCTCTTTGTTGTAGTGGATATATGTGTTTCCTTGGGACTATGAGATCTATTTAGCTTCTTGCATGAATATGTAAACCCTGAAATGGGTGAAATCTAGACTATTTCATGAAAAATCCCAAAACAAATTTGGCTCAGTCTTCAAGATCGGAATCTCTTCCATGGATATTGAGGCTCTGATACCAATTTATCTACCCAAGAATGAGATCTAATGGAGAAGGTGACCAAACAATCCATAGTCCGACAGTTGACCAAAAACTCAACACGGGCGTAAATCGGAACAGGTGCACACCATTGGTTTGGGTAACCAAGCAATGGGGATTCAATGCTGGGATGATCTGAGAGTAGCCAAGAGGATGGGGCTATCTCAGTGTGAGTCCCAGGGATCAAAGGGAGAATCTTAGTTCAACCATAGAGAAGGGAGCACTCAATTTATCTCGACAATGGAAAAACCAACAAGGGTGCAAACCCCAGGTTGGTCTGCCCTCCTTTCTACCTCACGAAACTTGCAGAAAATTGACTTGCTCCCTAAGAGATTGGCTAGCTAACTGAGTAATCTCTCTCTCAGATGTGGAAGCATGGAAAATGAATCAGCCACGGTGAAGCCATGAATAAAGGCACATTGGCTAACCCTAAGAACCCTCAAAAGTGAAAACGCAGCAAGACGTGAAAAGTAAACTCAGATAAAAAAATCAAGTATGACACATATCTTCAGGAAAATGATAAGAATTCTTTATTTGAGTCCTTGTTCACCTTATATACTGATGGAACCATTTATTTATATATGCATAGTTAAATATCATCAAAAGGTGAAATGGTTCGAGCCGAGTTGGTTGAATTGCGTGCCCCAGGTGGGCGTTCCCCTAGGTGGCCTCCTTGGCCCACATTACCAGTGATCCTTTCGTGACCTTCCACGCCTTATATGTAAATGTAGATATACATCCATTACTTTCCAACTATCCTGTTGAAATTAGATTTCTTCTCAGATCTAGTATATGTCTCACCTCTTTTAGTAACCATTGGTTTCCATTATTTTTCTTTATTTGTACCTTACCCATTCCAACAATTTGACATCGTTCATCATCACCCAAATAAACCTATCCAAATAATTGGGTGTGGCATGACATGAAGCTCATGAATCTACTACCCAAGATTCAGTAATATTATCTAAAGAAATAATCAAAACATCATGTAACACATCACACGTTACATTTACTTCCTGATTTTTCTCCTATTGTCTATCTATTTGTTTCTTTGGAGCTCTGTAGTCTTTTTTCAGATGTCCTTTCTTACAACAATTCCATCACTCTATCTTTCCTAGTTTGGATTTGGAGCTTCCCTTCCTAGAATTCCTGCAGCTCCCTGATCTCTCTCCTCTATCCTTTTGTCTTCCCCTATTCTCCATGGTCAACGCATTACCTGGTGTCTCACCTATGTTTTTCCATCGCATTTCCTTGCTAAGGATAACACCAACAAAATCATCAAATTTCATAGCGTTTGAACCAGATATAGAGTTACTTACAACCATGACCAAGCCATTCCATATTTTTTGGCAATGAGAACAAGATTAGAACATCCCTAACCTCAGCATCAAATTCCACTTTTACAGAACTTAGTTGATTAGTAATCGTATTAAATTCATTTAAATGGTCAGCAACATAACCACCTTCTGACATCTTCATATTAAATAATCACTTCATTAGTAATACCTTATGGGAGGTTGGGTGATTTTCATATAGTTTAGCCAATGCCTTCATCATATCCTCTATTGTCATTTCTTTTGAAATATTGAAATCCACCAACGCTACATGCCTTTCTGTCAATAATATTGCATTCTTCATCCTTCATACTCGTCAGCTTCTTTGCTTTTCCTTCCAATGGTAGGAAAATATCCTTTTGATATAGATAGTCTTCCATTTACATCTTCCATAACTGGTAGTTTTGGTCTTTATATTTCTCAACCTTAAAATTTCCATTTTCTGTCATTACTCCCACTCGAACCATGAACCCTCTTTTAATGGGATTTACTTTTCGCTCTGATACGAGTTGTTATAAAAACAAGATCGTGGAGTAATAAAATAAAACAAATGAGGAAATAAAAAACAAAATATACACAATACAATAAAGACATGGATATATATGGTTCATCCAGTATGGCTTATGTCCACTAGAGAAATCCCTAGGTCCTTACTTTTATTATTATCTAGAAAATCAAGGGATACAACCTACAACACACCCACTATAAATTCTTCTTGTTTCACTCACAATATCCTCTCTCATAATACAATATTCACTCACATACACAATGGTGATACAATTCCCTTATAAAAGAGGGTTTCATTCTAGGGAAAAAACCCTAACATACTTCTACCATTAAATATGTGACCTTATAATGAATGTTCGAGGTTGACTACAAAATTACAATATTTTACAAAGAAATTTTCCCAAAAATTTCTCTTTGGGGGAACTTCCCCTGACCCCCCACCAAGGGGGGATCCAAAATTTATCGCAACCCCCCGTGGACCCTCTTGCAAAGAGATGTGGGGGGGCATACCCCACACACCCTCGTCAGGTAATGGGGTCCAAATACAGTTGAAACAAGACCTCTAAATTAGGAATATAATCAGGCTCCACAACCAATAGTGTTACCTACTATATAGGTTATAGAGTGGACTATTACCCCATTGTAATCTTGCTCAAACTTTTGGTGGTAAGGTTTTACACATTACCATATCTAAACCCGAACTAGCTTAGTTGTACTATGATATATCTCTTTATACTTGAGTTAACTTGATGTCTTTAATGGTGGACTCCGGTTAAGGATAAAGTCTAAAAACAAAATTTTCCACATCATGGTTCCACTTGAGTTTTACTCAAATATGTAATCTTTAGTATATATCAGAAATCGTAATATTTTAGAAAACCATTAATCCATTTTTATATGTTGTATAGTGGATGTTGTTATTCTTCTCAGCTCTATCGATCTTAGGGTTTCAATTTTCCATTAGAGTCTGTTTGTTTTCTCGAACCATGGCAACATGGAAGACTATGGAAACTATGGTGAGAACATTGTGACTTCTTCCATCATTTAATTTATATTCACATATATTTAACATTGGATTTTTTGGAGTTATTTATAGGTTTTCCCTGTCTTTGAAAACATTATTCTTGTTTTATAACTCTTGTCTAACTCGTAAATTCATTTTTATACTAGATGTATTGATGGTGTACACTAAAATCAATTGGGATTTGCTCTTGATACGGTGTTATTGCAACTCTTGACATACATTCGATGGCAACCATTGCTAGGTGCATCAATTCGAGGGCTTAGCCACGAAAGGTAGAGATAAACAATGAAGAATAAATATGCATGCCATGAGATGAAGTTTATATGGCATCGTTGAGTCTCGCTCGAAGTCATTATTAAATTTCCATTGCATGCAATAACTAGAACTTATTGTTATTACACTTGCACTATGGTTATGGTCGAAATACTTTGTATATTGATACAATTTTGTGTATACATAAATTATGAGTGCCAACACTCCATATTGTTGACATGTAATTTGAATATAAACGGTTCTTTAATTCATATCCTATCTCCTTACCAGGTCGAGGGTTAATGTATAGGTTTATATAATAGTTTTTGTTATGTGGTTTTTTTTTTAGACCCGTATTCATTTTGGTTGATGTTTCTTCATAGTAGCCATAAACTATGTTATCATGGTAATTATCTTCAGACCAATAACTAGGGTTTTCATTATGAACCGTAGAACCCATATATTCAGTTTGTCTAAGTTATATTTTCCTTTAATTTCTTGTATATAGAAATATGCTCTTGTTGTATTAGCTTTATATTAACTCCATTTGCATTTACCTTCTGCTTCACGCATTGACTACCCGAAGCATTCGACCCTCTAACAATTTGTATGAGGAATTTGATTATATCTTCATTGTTATTCAAGTTGTGGGTTTCGTAAGACGTCAATAGAATAACCTATTCCAAGTTTATAATATACTTGTATATAGTATTTTTTTGTCTTCAAGTCATGGCCATACGTGCATAGGATTTCAAGACTTATTTTCCAAAAGAGTCATGGCAAATCTGGTCAAGATGTTCTTCGCAATGGATGAAACCCTAAATATTTCTTGTACTTCTGGTTTTCAATCATTTATAAACACCATATACTTCAAAATAGAAACATTATCTTGGTGTATTATTATAAATTTTTCCATTACCTGTATAATGAATATCATAGTATTTTTTACTCTACAAATACTTAGAAAGTATAAAACAATTCTCATGCAATCTCTACTGTAACACGACTATAGATTTTTTTGCACTGATGAAATAAATTAGACATTGAATAGAGATAAACAAGTTTAAGATCACACATATGAGAACATAGATAAATAGATTAAAGAAGACATGTCTAAGCCTGCTTCAAAAGTGGAAACAAATTGAGTAGAGAATCACTTCCTCCCAACCATAGACATGAACAACCAATATTACTTGCTCCTGTCACCTCTGAGCCTAAACATACTATATAACCCTTTTCATAAAACTCAGAGTTTGACTCTATCTCAAAACCATCAAACTCAATTCCTCTTCACAAGTACTCACTAGCATCCTAGCTCCTCTATACTTATTTTTCTTCTTCCTTTCACACACAAAAAATAGCTTTCCTACATAATTTTCCAATTTTGTGTCATCCCTAACCCTAGGGAATCTTCATGGCCTAACTTTGTGATATCTTTTACCTCACATACCACATCTTTGGGAGTAGGTTTACACTTGTCCTCATGGACAATATTTAGTGTGGTGTTTTTTATCCCTTTTAACTCTCCCATGGAATAATGATTTACTCTTTGTAAGTGGATTCTCTAACCAATTTGTTTCTAGTTTAATAAAATAAATTGAAATAATATTTACACAAATATTCATCATCATCAATGTTTATGATGATATAATTTTAGCATAAATATTTTCCCAAAACATTTCACAACATAAACCATTGAAAATTAAAATATTCAAGTGTTTATAAATCGAGGGATATTACATCCTCTCCCCCTTGAACTGAACACCTTCGTTGGTGTTCCAACATAAGCATATCAACTCTAGAATAGAAATGGATAAGTATTTATCATGGCTTCTTCCATTTCACTTTAACATGAGTGATGGATTTGTTCTGCAACATAGTTTCCTTCTTGTCGAGAATGTGTAGTGGTTCCACCTGGAACTTGCCTTCTGGTTTATGAGTTACATCATGTACATATTTATTTAAAAATGAAACATGAAATGAATTGTGTACTTTTAAATTGGTTAGTAGTGCAAGCTTATAGGCCATTGACCCTACTCTAGAAGGCACTTCAAATAGACCACAATATCATGGTGACAAATTGGTACTCTTTCCCAATTTGAATGAATTGTTTCTAGGTTTGAATTTTAGATAAACATGATCTCCTACATTGAATTCTACATGTGTTTTTTTCAAGTGTACAAAACTCTTTTGTTTTTCCTGTGTGCTTTTCAAATTCTATTTTTCTTTATAAACAATTGTTTTCATTTCTTTTAGCATATCCGGAACCGAAATGATCTGGTCAATTGGGTTTTCCCAACAAATAGGTGTTCGACACTTCCTGCCATACATCACCTCAAAGGGACTCATATTTGGAGAAGTTTGATAACCATTATTATATGCAAACTCAATCAGATGAAGGTACTCCTCCCACTTTGTGGGGTAGTCCATTACATACATCCACAACATATCCTCCACAATTTGGTTAGTCATTTCGGTCTAACTATCGGTTTGAGGATGATATGCAATGCTAAAATTTAGTTGAGTACCCAAACCACTAAACAAGGATTTCTAGAAATTTAAAGTGAATTATGTATCCCTGTCTGAAATGATAGTTTTTTGTAAACCATGCATTCTAAATATTTCCTTCATAAATATTTCTACAATATTTATAGTTGTATGAGTTGATTTCACTAGGATAAAGTGTGCAAATTTAGTGAGTTTGTCTACATTAGTTGTAGGTAGTCCTGTAATAAATTCCATTCTAATCGCTTCCTAATTCCACTCAAGAATGGGTATGGGCTGCAATAATCTGGTTAGGTGATATTGTTCATCTTTAACTTGATGGCACTCAAGACACCTGCAAAGATATTTAGCTACATATATTTTCATCCCCAGCAAAAACATTTCTTTGTTTAAAGTTGTTATGGTCTTTTGGTAACCTGGGTGACTTGAATAAGGTTTCATATGTACTTCAGATATTATCAAATTTTTAATTATGTGTTTTTTAGAACATAAATTATATTTTTTCACTACACTAAACCCTCTTGATTTTTGTTGAATTTCGTTTCTTCCTCAATTGATTTATTATTTTGAAAATTGTCTTGCATTTTCCTATAATTTTCATCATTCTTTTTTGTTGATTTAATTCTCTATTTCAAATCATTTTGTACATTACTGTTGAAAATTGCATGTAGTTATCTGCTAAGTGCATTTGCTATCTTTTTTTCCTTTCATTTAATATGTTTTATTTCAAAATCATACTCACTTAGAAAAGCTAAGCTTCTTTCCTTTCATTTAAGTTATGTTAATCAAAAATATACTTAAGGCTCATATTATCAATTTTTAATAGAAATTCCCTACCCAACAAGTAGTGTCACCACATTTTTAAAGCATGTACAGTAGCAGTTAATTCTAGATCATATGTTGCATAGTTATTTTCATGAAGTTTCAACTTTCGTGATTCATAAGAAATCACATGGTCGTATTGTAACAATACACCTCCTATTCCTTCGAATGAAGTATAAATACAAAAAAAAAAGTCCTTATGTGGGTTTGTTATCTTCAAGATGGGTGTTGTTGTTAACAATTGTTTCAATTTTTCAAAACTTTCTTGACATTTTCTGTCTAGTTAAATCTGATTCCCTTTTTCTGTAAATAGGTTATTGGATAGGAAAGTTTTGAAAACCCCCCAATGAACCTAATATAATACCCTATGATTCCCATGAAAAATAAAACATCTGACACTGTAACATCCCTCTCTGACGCACTGAGAAAACTTATTCTTTGAGGACACTTGCTCGCAAGTGATCCAGACTGTTATGATATTAAAACATTTGTCCCTGATTATGATGTGTTATGATAGATGACATGATGTTTTACTGCATTGACATAGGCAGGTGATATTGACTCAGTTTTACTGAGTGTGCAGGGTTTTGGACCTTGAGGATGCCGAGGCATCGATGGAACCCCTTGGACTCTGGATTGAGTCAGGGAGTGTGCTATTTGGGTTGATTTATTTACTGTGCTATTACATTTGATTTGATGATATGATGTGGACATGTTTTGACATGATTGTTGATGATGCAGGATGACGATAGCTTTCTGAACAGACTCACATATGGAGTAAAGGGGCCACACACACAACTACCAGAGAGGTTGAGGGAGAGGTGTGGATAGCAGCCCTGCCACAACCTACTAGCACTCCCGTCGTGGCTCGAACTGTAGGTTAACGATTACCTAGTTCAAGAGGACCCACGATGCCGTGAGGGCAGACTTCGATAGTCGCTCGCAATGATTCTAAGGGGTTTGCAATAAGGCAGGGGCCTTATTCCTTAGAATCCCTTAGTCTCCCACAAGTTCACCTGGCGGAGTGTTGACTCCAGGGGCTATTGATGTCTACCAATCAGTCA
>JASDQU010103697.1:37069-50113 GCA_032191745.1 Picea mariana
TCTGTTGCACTAATTCACTGTCCGAGACCGAAATAATAATGTCCATGGGACATCATTTACCTTGTAACTTTTGGACCATTTTTGTCCCTTGACAGGCAGGCTAGTTGCCAGGCTGAGAGATTGTTTGGTGATTTCGAGCTGGAGATCTCCAACTTTGGCTCGGCAGCCATCAAATGACAGTGCGAATTGCCGAGCAATAGAGATATTAAAACCATCGAACTTCCTTATAAACGGAAGCCACCCGAATTGTTCAAGGTCGCTAAATGCACCATCAAATGTCAACAGTGCTTGGCATCCATTAGGTTCGTCCCTCACAACAGGAGCCATAACCTCCGTACATGGTAGGGTTCACACCGAATGAACAATGCACAGAGTGAAAACAATAAGGTTTCAATAGCTTGAATGCTCGACGAGACCGGAAACAACTCCATGCGTGCGAAGGTGGTGGGATTACCATCACCACGCATTGCATTAATGACCTGTACAGAGCTGTTAAAACCATAATCATTTAAAACAATGTATCGATCAACAAACAGGTGGATCATCACCTCTACGTGCCACTCATCCGAGTCAGGATCAACACCTCATGTGATAATTATGCGCCAAGTGTAACATTTAATCAAACACAGTACCAGCATTAACTATCGATCTATCGTGCCAATTCCATCATTCAATCAATCACTTAACCATGAGGTTTACTGCTAATACATAGCTCGGGATTATGGAACATCCAATGTATTATCCGCTTTCCAAACAATATACCAAGGATCGATTTGTAAAGTCAAATATGATTCACCCATGCGCCTTCAAACCATTGTTATTACACCTTATAAACTTGCCAATGTATTCGGTGCATATTCAAATGTTTGCATTCCAATATTTTGAGAATCATTATGATCCAAAGCTTTTCATATAATGACTTGAGAGAAAGCAATAATAAGGATAAAAGCAATAAGACCAAATCCATTACAATTTTCATAAGATCAGAACAAAACCAATAACTTTTATGCCCAAAGGTTTAGGAATCAAATCATATCTAAATGTGTAAACAAGACATAAGTTCGAGAAAGCCTTTAGCAGTCATGTGATAAACCAGTGATCTAGTGTCCTTCAGCAAATCAACCAAAAAACGACGACAACCTAGGCAACGAAAGAGGTGTTTTCACACTTGCAGTTGTGAAAACTGAATTGAAATTGAATTATAATTGTCGCAAAAATGAGACGGATGTCTAGAGGCACAATGCGACGATAATTTGTCATGATACCACAAGGCGTGTAGGCATCTTTTTGAGAGTAATCAAAAAATTGAATTGGCTGCCAACACGTAGCCATCCAATTCAGAAGGACACGTGGTAGAAATCCGTGGAGTTCGGGTAAAGACCTGAAGTTAATCATAGTTGTCCGATTTAGAAACACACGCGGCAGAAATTTGTGGACTCCAAGTAAAGATCCAAATTAAATCGTAGTCGTCAGATTCAGAAGGACACGTGGCAGAAATCCGTGGACCCTGGGTGAAGGCATGAAGTGAAAATTAGTCGTCGATCTGCGGGAGACATGCGTCGATAGATCGCGAACTATGAATGAAATAATTTCGAAAGAAAGTGAAGGTAGAGAGTTGAAAACTCTGAAGCCTAGATTATCGAAGCCAATCACGACCGTTGATTTGAAAAGGGCACGCATCAATAGATCGTAAGAATCTGAGAATGGGTGCTCTAGAGAGAAGGAATGAAAGGAGGCAGATCTTAGCCGTCAGTCAAGGGGCACCGCCTGAGATCACAAGATCAACGGTCATGTTGAATTGCAGAGATAGAAAGTGCTCAGACTTTAAAAATCTAAGAGTGGGCCGCAATCGAAACCACGGTATTACCAAAGGGACACATGGAGATTGGTAGTGAATTGTAGGGAGAAAAGTAGTGTGATCTCAAACCACTCTTAGCCACCCTGCAATCATGTGCTTACATGAGGACATAGCCCAAGGTACCATGTAGGAAGGGGCTAATGGAAAAGGAGCTAACGCCTAAAATTTGATATTTTGGAAGCGCGAAGGAAGAGGTTGTGGGTATCATAGAACCTGCACCAAAATCTGAAAGGGCATGTGTTTAATTACAAAGTGAGACCATCAAGGTTTCAGAGAGCCGATTTGGCTCGGAGAATCGAAGATCCTTGACTGGGAGGTCACATAGCCCAAGGGAGAGTAGGGGGCTACATCACTTTCCAACCAACATAGGGGTCAATTTCTTATGCTCGCAAATTCATTTAAAACTCATTACTAACAATTATCCTTCTCTAAACAGAGGTAGGAAAAAAACCATCTATGAAATATGATATTCAAGCTTTGCTTCCAATTTCCCAGGATGCTAGGCCATTAGAGCCACGAATTCTACCATTAAAATAAGGTAAAATAATTTTCCATCATCTAGCTCAAGAACAAAATGCATATTACAACAAAACAACCAAGACAACATAAAAACTCAGAGTCACACTTATCTGAAAATGGAAATTAGTTGGAAACTACTAAAAGGGGTGCTCTTTTCCACCCAACCCTAGGCAAAATTTTCTCTTTGATTATTCCTCAACTGGCCACCCCCTAGCTAGATCATGATGCCATGACAGGGATTATGCTTGATCTCAACAACAACAAGGGACAAAGGTTACTCTCCTTTTCCCACATGAACCTGACAGTCCAATTTTCTATCGACCAAGCAAGGGAGCCTACTTGATTGCTCACTCAATCACTGCAGCTCCATTTATCAGCTTGATTAGAAAACACTGTGCAGTTTCTCATGTATCCAGAACATATTATTTACTCAGTTCTCCTTCAAACCAGAGAGCCTCATATGCTCTTCTTATTTAGGAAGGGTCCCACAGATCCATTAGCGTGTCCTCCCTTCTTCTCTCTCCTTTTTTCTTTCCTTCCTTTAATTTCCTTATACAACAAGATTTTGTGGGTTAGATCCCAAAATCTGTGGGTCAGATCATAATTTTCTGGATGGGTACTCTGCCCATTCTTTCATTAATTTATAAATAGGACTTTTTCAACTACCAACTTGACTAGTAAATGGATTTATTTGGACCAGAGGATAAACTTGAGATTTGAACCTTTTTAATTCAATAGAGAACTTCCTAGTAGGGGTCATCTCAACAATTACTAGTTCCCCTTACCTTCCCCTCTCATGAATCATGATCTACATTGGAAACCCTCTTTCAACATTCATGCCACAATTTCCTTTTTACATTAATAACGTAAATATTTTCATAATAAAAGGTCTTCCATAGTTTGTTAGTAAAATATAATTATAATTACAAGTTGGAGGAAATAGGGGTGTTATAGCAAATGCATGCAACACACTCATAGATGGATAGTCCTCGTCATGCCATTTCCAACAGTAGGTGGTATGCCATGTGGTTCCTCACAATTAAGGATATATTCCCTTTTGAAGTTGGAAGCCTCGTAGTATGGTTAAGAAGCCCTAAACAGTTGCAAAAAGAAGTTACAAGTCATTAATTAAGGGGTAAAGTGATTATAACAAGAAAGTACAGGTCAGACCTAAAGTTAAGAAAATAAGTCACTTGAAAAAGTATAAATACACCTCAAGAAGCATCTCATTAGTACATTCACACACACAAGTTTATTGAATATATTCTAAGTGAGCAAGTGATCTATTGGTGAGTCTGAGACAACAAATATGAGGAAACGAAGGAGTGGAGAGGAGAAGTTTCAGGATTGCACATGTGCAAAGGGTTTTCTAAGAAACCCTAATTAAGTTGACCCTCGAGGGTTAGGCTTAGGGTGTCCCATGAGGCACCCCCTCATTTTGTACGACATTCTTCCCTCGAGGCCCTGCATGATGTCAGTCTTTGTCCCATGAGATTGAGGTGAAATCAAAGGAAGATGCTTGTACCAAGTTGTTAAGGCCAAGGAAGGTCTGTAGATCTGTAATCTTACATGATTAAAGGTATGTTTTATATTTGTTTTGAAGTTTGTATCTTGGAGAGTTTGGCACATGCTTGAGGCATGTCTTGAAGATGTTTGGTATATGACTGAGGTACATATTGGATGAATGGTATTTGTTTTGAGGCACAATTTGGTACATGATTTGAGGCATATCTGTTGAGGCATAGTATTAGTACATATCTTGGATATATTGGCATATATCTTTGACACATGTTTGAGGCATATACTTGGTATATGGTGGCATATGTGTGAGGCACATCCTTTGGTACTTGGTTGAGACACAACATGCATGTCATGGTATAGGTTTTGGTACATGGTTGATGCAATTTATGGTATAATTTTTGGTACATGGTTGATGCATGTTATGGTACAGGTTTTTGTACATGGTTTATGACATATCTTTTGGTATTTCTTTGAGGCATATCATGAATGATATTGTACATGGATGAGACACATATTTTGGTACATGGTTTTCACACATGTTTGAGATATATGATTGGTTGCATATCATTGATGTTTTGGTACATGGTTAAGACACATATCTTGATAATGGTATGATACATGTTGAGACACTTCTTGGTGATCTTGGTACATGCTTGGTACATATTTGGCATATGACTAAAGACATTTTTTGGTGATGTTGGGCATCTGGTTGAGAGATGTTCTTGGTGATCTCAACATATGATCTATCTGAGTGCATCTGGTTTCATTGATGTTGAGTATTAGTGATAGTAACAGGTTGATGATGGTACATCAGTGATAGATTGATAATGACAGGTTGATGTATCAGTGACAGTGGTAGCGACAATATCAGTGGTAGTGACAAGTTGAGTCTACACTTATATTTCATGGAGAAAGGAAGGGGTAAGGAAAGGGGGCCATAGCGTCCTTCCGTTTGGAGTTGAAGAATATAGTGAGTTGGAGCTTCCTTAAGGTTGGAGCCTATAAATTAGGGGGTCGAAGTCTCCTTTTGGTTGGAGCTAGAGAACACAGGGATTTGTATCTTCCTTCGGGTTGGAGCCTCCTTCCAGTTGTAGCTGGAGAATTCATGGAGTTGTAGCCTTCTTCCATGTGGTGATGGAGAATTTGGAAGTTGGTGCTTCCTATGAATGTAATCTTTGATATATAAGAAATCATTTAGTGGTTTTCTCCCATTTGAGTTTCCACGTAAAATATTGGTGTGTTGTGTGTATGATGTGATGCATTGTTTATGATTATATGTTTATGATATGGTAAATTAAATCATATGTAAATTAAATCATTGATAAGTTAATGTTCTAATTGAAAGTGGTATAAATTGCTCAATATCGATTCAATCCCCCCTCTAAGTGTTCCTACAGTATTCACCTTATCCTTCTTGATATAAATCTTGATATAGAACATCGTCTTCATCTCCTTGCCCTCTTTGTGATGGAGGATACTTAAGTTCACCTCCTTCTCATCCACATCTGAGATTATTTCTATCTCCCTCCTATTGACGTTTGAATCCGTAGGGACCGAAACAGAAACCTCACTAGGATGTGAATCCTCCTACGTTTTTATAGAGGTGGTACTCCTCTCTATTTTATGATGTTCTTTGATACTCTAGATTTCCAAAATGATTGATCCGGATTTTATGAGAAAAACGAAATGACTACAGATTATTAACAGATGCTTAACACTCAATAACAAAGATACAATAAAATTGGTTTTCTATTCAACAAGGAAATAAGCTGAAACTGTAAAATGCAGCGGAAAACAAGCTTGCTGGAATGGTGGCGGCTTATCTCTGAGAAGAGATGTGACGACTATGCTCATTCACAAGAAGAAGATTACAATGAGGCTCTGAAGGCATTTTTACAATAAATAGGAGTGTCAAAAACCCTATACATCCAAAAACCTAACCCTAGGAGATGAAGCGCCAAAATTCATGTGGGCCCCGTTTGGGTAAGTCAGTACATCAACTCCCCGGGGTCATAACTTTTGCATACGATTTTCATTTTAGGCACATGATCGCCCGTTGGAAAGATCTATTCGAGGACTACAACTATTGACAAAATTTTCTTGATGGCAAGATACCCAAAAAAAGGTCATTTAGGGCCTCAAAATGGCTCCGGAAGTTCAGGACCCGAAAAACTGCTAAAAATAGTAAATTACCAAAATTGCCAGAAAATTGTTTTGAGCTAGCTGGAAAAGGTGGGTGGCCACCGATATCCACTTGGATCAATGATATAGGGCTTTGAGAAAGTGCACTATTATAATCAAAGAAAGATAAAAGTTGCAGAAAAATAAAAATGTTTTATTTTAAAGAGAATTCATGAGAGATAACCAAGAACCTCATACATCACACATTTGAAAACATAAGTAAAATTTCCTCACATCCATCATAGCAAAAATAAATATTTTTGATCACACATAAAAATAAAAGAAGATGATTTGTACGCAAAAGATAACTTTGATAGAGTAAACACATGTATAACTCAAAGGAAGAAAGTGATAGACCAATCTCAAATATTTTATACTCAAAACTCGGAGTTATAAATCACCGTCAAAACTGATCTTGACTTAGTTCTCTTGGGATTTCTGAAAATATATGAAAGTCTATTACAATGCTTTGAAATTGAAATGCGTTTTTCCAGAGAACTGGGATTAGGGCTCCCACAGACCATAAAAGTAAATATAAACAAGAAATAGACTGTGGAGAGAAGAAGGTGGGTAGAGGAAGAGTAGTAAGACCTGAAAGGAAGACAAAAGGAAATTATCAGATTTCGGTTTAACCTTTCTAATCAAAGAATCAGAATAACTGGATGAAAAAATGATAAGGAAACCAAAATGTGATCAACATAAACTTACTATGATGGTATATCTCATTTTTCACTTGCATGCTGATGTCCTTTTATTTTCCTCGTTGACAGTTATAGGAACTGTCTTGACTGCTATTTCTTGGCCCTCTTTAGTTAATTTATCGATTTCCCTCTTAAACCAATCTTCGATGTAATTCTTCATTGGCGCAACATTTATCTCATGCCTAATTTTGATATTATACAATTCATCTTCTAAATCTCTTAGGTCATGAGAAATATCATGGATCGATTCCTCAATATCTTGATTTTTCATAGAATAATCGTTAAGCCAATTATTTATCTCTTCTTCACCATATTCAATTATGCCATTAAATTTCTCAGTCGATAATCCCTTTAGTATCTCCATGTGTTCATCAAATTGTTGCCTTTTCATAAACATTGAATTGAAGATTAATTTAGGATCTTGCACCTCACCAATGCTTCCTTCTAAATATGTTTCTGTGATACTTCTGAATAAATATTCTCTTTTCACTATAACGTCATTCTATGCTTGGACAATGTTTCTCAAATTCTTGATCTTTTCTTTCCAACAAGCATTCAATTGTTTGATCCGACTAGGAGAAGGAAAATATTCTTCTCTCCTCTTTAATTATGTCATGTTTGATACTTTTATCCCAAATGGTAAAACAACATCTATGTAAAATCCTTCTTCATTCTCAAAATCAGCTTGGAGATACTCATGAAATGCATGTGCTCTTGAACCAAAAGAAACAATATTTTTAGACACCTCCCAGGCCTCTATTATCAATGAAATTCTCTTTTTAATATTTTTTCTCAAGATAATTTCAAACTGATGTAAGAAAACTTGATGATCCCTTTAACTTGATACCAGGTGTAGTTGGATTTATCATTTTCAAAAGATTGGCCAAGATGGGAAGATGCATCAAGGAAGTCTCCAATTCTTTGATCTTTTCTTTTAAGTTGGCATTCTCAGCCTCTAAACCATCAATAGAATCATCAGGTGCATCCCCAGTTGCCTGATAAATTTTGGAAATCTGGGACGGTCGCATATGCTTAAGGTCGACCTCTGAGCAGGATTTTCCTTTCTTATTTTTCTGGTCAATTCTTTCCACAATCAAAATTTTAGATTCTTTGTCAAAAACAACGCTCTGAAAAGTGAAGGATTCTTCTTCACTAACGGTTTCATTCCCAATAAATTCCAGTACAAAATTTGGATGAGCAATATGCTCATGTTGTTCTATTGCAGGAAATATTTTTTGCAATGTCTGCTTCTAGTTCCATATCTTCTAAGAAAAAGCTTTGGATATCATTTTCTATAAGATTATTTTCTTCCTCTTGCACTGGTGTTTTTCTCTTCTTTCTCACAGTAAACTTTTGTGTTAGAAAAACAGGACCGCGGAGCAATAAAATAAAATAAATGCATAAATAAAACACAGAAGACACACAATACAAGAGAGACACAGATATACGTGGTTCACCCAGTGTGGGCTACGTCCACCAAAGAAATTGCCAGGTCCTTCCTTTGTTATTATCCAGCAAATGAAGGGATACAACCTACAGCAAAACCCGTTGTAACTTCCTCTTCTTTCTCTCACAGTTTCCTCTCTCAGAATACAATATTCACCCTCATACATAGCCGCAATACATTTCCCTCATAAAAAGAGGGTTGCCTTCTAGGGAAAAAACCCTAACATAATCTCTACCGTTAGATATGTGACCTAATAATGAACGGTCCAGATTTACAATGAAATTACAATATACTTTTATAAGGCAATTTTTGCTTCGGGGGCTTCACCCCCGCGCTGGGGGCCCGCTTGCCCCCAGACCCCCCAGTCGGGGGGATCTCCCCCCCGGACCCCGCAGAGGGGGTACCACCCCTCTGCACTCCCCCGCGTGGAAGGGTGTACATACTTCTGGGGTGTANCCCCCGCGTGGAAGAGTGTACATACTTCTGGGGTGTAAATACTTCATGGGGTATAGACACGGCTGAAAGCAAAGAACCTCTGCATCAGGAAGATAATCAGGCTCCACAACCAACATTTTGTGAACTTTCAATTTTTCCAGAGGGAGGATTCTTGTCTCCCCCTCCACGGGAACTATTGTTGTCAGTGTTTTTAATTGGGTGGGCCGCTAAATCACTGCTCCCGGAGATAACATTCTTAGGAGTGACAATTGGATATTGATCATTGCTTTCACTGGGAATTTTTCCTTTTTGCTTGTAAAGATCATTACTGCTAAGTAATGTTTCTAAATCGCCAGCGTTATGTACATGAGTGCTTTGGCTGTTAACCTCTTCTTATTTGCTCAAGACAGTTTGAATGAAAGATTTATTGAACCCTACTAATAGCATATGTCCAACAAAGATTTTGTTTGGATCAAAACCTTTGATCTTTTCAGCATACCTTAAACTCACATTGTTAGAATGATTTGCAAATTCATGAATTTTATTTATGTTTCTCAAGACAAACTCTCCAATCTTCCATGGTGGGGGAAGAAGCTGATTTTTCCTTTTTTCATGGAAAATGTGCAACCATAAATTATATTGCCTCACTACCTCTGTAATAAATAATTTATCGGGTACATAATACAGAAGGAAAGAAGGATTTTATTTTGAGCAAAATATCCTTATCATATTATGATTCTCCATTTTGTTTATTGTCCTCCTTTTCTCTAAAAATTTGGTAGCTTCAATAGATATTCTGGGAGTGTTTTCTCCCAACAAAAGTTTTTTGAAGACTGAAACAAATTCATTATACACTTCATTATAAAATAGAGGGGTTTTATGCCTCCATAATGCTTGATACCAAAATCTAACAGGATCTGCTTCACAATTTACCCTTTACTGATGGTCAAATTTGGGAATTGGAAATAGTGCACGATAGCAAATATCAAATAAAAGGCCATAAAAAAATTTCTATATTTTTTGTAATGCGACAATTGGGAAGAAATTTCGATAGAAATGAGCTTTCCCCAATAAAAAATAGCTTGTTCTTGGACTGTAAAATACAAAATATATAATATCATCCGATATATAGAAGCAATGTTCTCCTGACCTGTTACTCTGGTGAATATCCATGCAATTTATCGAGAGGGATTCTTTAGAGATTCAACTTGGATTCTGGTTATGTATGMTGGGAYAGATGTAGTATTCTCCAAATAATTCGRTAGGAGATYAAKCCCATTATTATGTTTCTTCAAATATTCTCTGCAATCTTCACCTTTGAAAGTAAGAGTCGGCTTTGGGAGCTTTAACATCTTGTGGAAGACTTGAGGTGAAAGAGAAACTGGAGAATGTCCCTGGAGTTGTATGATTCTTTGATTCAATACGTACTTGTCCACATACCATGCAATGATTTCCTTACAATCGAAAACCTCTGGAACACAACCAGTACGAGCAATTCCAAATGTACAAATTATGCTCTCATCTTTCTGTTCAGTAGGAGAGGAGGAATACTACAAGTATTCTCTCGACCACTAGAATTTTTGATCTTCACGGCCAAAAATATTTAAAGTGTCACCATATAACTATTGTTGAGATGATGCCTATATTAAGTTGACAAAACTATTTCTTCAGTTGGATAATGGTCTCAAATAAACATTTTCGGAAAGATAATGATATTTTAATCCCTTGGAAAATGAAGATTAAATGAGAATTTAATGAAAAATTACTCAATCCTTTCGCCATTAATGACGATATTTTCGGGGCCTGCACAACAGTTGTTAGCATTTAAACAATACTTAATGCGTATTTGGAAAAGCAAATTAATGGCGGGGATGGGTGTGAGAGAATTTCAATATACGATTTTCGGGAACCCGCCAACCCGCAGTTGTAAAGATGATAAAAAATATACTAAGTGTAGAGTAACGGTCGGTCGAACTCGCTTGCATGAAAAATGGAATAATTTGGAGCCCAACGCCTGCGACAAAGTTAAAGGTTAAGTGATGGTCGAAATGTAGATCATAGAAATTGAAGTGCAAAGTGAGGGTCACAGAAAAAGGAGAGAAAATGTTTGAGCCCGTGAACCAATGAATTTGAAGAAAAATTCTAAGTGTTGAAACTAACTTTTGCATGAGTAAGTGGATGGAAATGAAAAACCACAAACCCGCGAACCCGCGAACTGAAATATGGCTAAGTATAGTAGCCCAGAAAGGGAGAAAAGAAGGGATTAAAAGAAAATGGGAAAAATGGAAGGTATAGAAGGGGGAAAATAAAATGAATAAAGAAGTGAGGAAAATAGAATGTGGGAGGGAAAAATGGAAGCACGAAAAAGGTCTCAACAACTGGCTCCCACTGTGGGATGATAACCCCCTGTGGGTTGTCAAGAATCTAGAATCTTCATGACTAGATGTTTCTATCCTTTGGTATATGGAGTTGAATAGTAAGAATGTACAAAATAAATTGAAAACTATGTACAAAGAGATGAGAATATTTTAGTTGAAAAAACTTTTCAAATGTTGCCCATTAATAGGAAGCATTAACATTTCACCCTTCGTGTCTTTGAGAATAAATGCATTAAAACCAATAATCTTTTCAATGATATATGGTCCAATCTAGAGTGCTTCAAATTTTGTGTGCATCAATGCTTTCACCTTAGCTTCATTCCAGAGAAACATCGGTTCACCCTTTTGAAATTTCTTTATGGTTGCGCTCTCATCAAAATGTTTTTTGATACTTTGTTGTCTCTGAGAAGTTCTATAGAAAGCTTCACTTTGTTCTTATCAACTGTTTTCTTCAATATTTGAATGAGTGTCTTATTGGTGGATTCTGTAAGACCATTCCCTTATGGATAATAATTTGATGACTGCCCCATGATGATGCCATATTCTCCACAAAATTCTGAAAATTTTGACCTGATGAAAATTGAACCATTGTCAGTAATAAAAAAATTCGGGACACCAAACCTTAACAAAATATTATATTTGAGAAACTTAATCAACTCTTCGGAATCTACCCTTTTTAATGCTACTTCTTCCGACCACTTCATAAAATAATCTGTAGCGGTGAGGCTATATATGTATTCCCTTTACTTGATTTTGGATTTATTGGTCCAATGACATCCAGTCCCCATTGGGAAAATGGTTGTTCTACAGATATAGGTTGTAATGGCATTGCGGATTTTTTCATTTTCCTTGAAAATAATTGACAAGATACACATTTTCTTATGGTAGCATATGCATCCTTAAAAACTAACGACTAATAAAACCCAGCTCTTAATATTTTATGGGCCGTGGCGGTGGGCACAAAATGTCTACCAAATATACCTTCATGGAATTCATTCATCAATTCTTGACCTCTCTTTTCATCAAAGCACCTTAACAATATGCCACATAGTTCCTTCTGAATAATACATACTTATTTGACTTAAATTTCAATGTTCTTTGCTCCTTTGGGTTCATGGTGACTTGAAATTGTCTGGACCTTAAGTAAAATATAATATCTCTATACCACTCTTAAACAACCATATATTCTCCAACTAAAATCGAAATTACTCCATCCAAAGAATCACCATTCACAATGAGCTTACAAAGACCCTTTCCTTTGATTGATTTTAAAGGCTTAATTTCAATGTCATACTCTTGAACCTTTGCCAACCAATTTGCCCATTTTCCTTCTCTCAATTGCTGATTTAAAAGCTGTAGAAATTTCAATAGAAATTAAGTATTTCTTGCAATTCTCCTGATTTAACAATTATGCCACTGTTAAATACAGAATCGCTTCTACTATTATTCTTGTGTAAAATTAAACCACGATCACAACCACAATCACAAAGTGAAATATCAATAACATATAACACAGAAGTTTTTCCGGGAAAGCGTAAATTTAAAAACCCCACTATCATATATTATGTATATCATGAATCATGAAACAATCTCATACAAAACTCTAATCCAAGAGCTCTCAGTACAATACAATCGTCTCACACTGTCATACACAAATCAACAAATAGATGTGCCAATCCATGTGTCCAGACAGCTTGCCTCCTCTGCACAATCTCTGCAATTTGAATTATCACAATCGAATCATTCATTACAATTACCTAGTTTGCACATGATCATAAGCATATCCACTACATGTGTGATCAAATCACAACTTATAGCCAAACTATCCCTTTCACCTGTTATCTCAACTGGGTCTCCACTGGATTTGAGATGCATGTAGTTAACCATGGAAAATCTTCAGTTGCATGTGAGTTCACTGATTAACTGAACTCTCACTAGTGCATGTTTAGTTACAACTAGTACAACTGATCTTAACTCACTTAAATACACTTATAATTCTGTTAC
>JASDQU010103697.1:59942-70174 GCA_032191745.1 Picea mariana
AATCATGACCTTAGTCTTATCAATATTAATAGTCATACCCATATTGGAAAAAAAATCCTTGAGGATTCTTAGTTGGTTTTCAAGAACATGGGGACTCATTGCCATAAGAATGATATCTTTGACATAAAGAAGAAGATTGATGACTATACCAGTGAGAGTAGGGCCGACACAACCTGTTTTTTCCAAGCAATCTTCTAACTTGTCAATGTATATGACAAAATGGCGCAAAGTCGCTCACCCTCACGGTCAGACCCGCTCTCACCAGGACCTTCTCTAAAACTCGGCCCGAAGAGTCCAAGCTCTTCCAACTCCCCTCGAGAGTTACCCACAGTATCCTCCTTCGGCGATCTCCCCTTCGGAAATCAGGAAATCAGAATTCGCGATCTCGCGAATTCTGTGAGCGCAGTCACATGCAACTCAAAACCCCGAACCCCGATGGTCAACGGGTCAACGCTTTCGTATATCGGGGATTTCCCTATCGGGAAATCAGAGTATGCGATGTCACAAGTCCTTGACACCACAAAGTCCCGAACCCCGATAGCACGTGTAGACTTGGCTCTTCCGCCTTTGAACTCCGGTATATTGCCACCTGTACTCCACTAGAGTCTTCAGGTCCCACACTGCCACGTCCTCTTCGAGATTTCGCGGATCACGAATCCACGATACAAGTTTTCTTTGTGGTCGGAAACCCCAAAACGTCGAACGCCGAACCCCTGAAGTTCGACTTCTCGGGATCGCGCGCCACCTGTCCTTGCCCTGATCAATGGTTCCCGTTAAATCGGGAAATCGCTACTCGCGATTTCGATGTGCATGCAACTTTCGCCTCGCCAAACGCCGAATGCCGAATCCCGATATGATGGGATCTTGCGCCACCTGTCCTCCTGATGATCGACGGCTCTGATCAATTCGGGGAATCGCAATTCGCGATTCCAAAGAGTATGAAACTCTTGCTTCGTCAAATGCCGAAGCCTGATATGCCGATACACGACGGCTCTTGGTTCCTCCTGCGCCTCCGGTTTAACACCCGCGCAGCTTCTCCATGATCCAACGATCCTCGGGATTTCGCAATTCTCCTCCGAGTTCTTTGACCGTTGATTCTCCTTCTTTGGAGATTTCTTCCGCTTCAAAGCGGTTTCTGCTCGAGCCTCTTCTGGGTCTTGCTTCAAGGAATTTCGAAGGGTCTATCCCTCCTGAGCTTTCTCCTGTAGCTTCGACCTCTACAGAACTTCGCCCCTTTTTCTGTTCTCCCCAGGTGGAGAATATAATGTCTTCGAGGCTCTCCTGCTCCAGCAACCACGGTGCTGTCTCTCCTGAGCTTGCGTAAATACTCAGACCCCTTGGGGAATTTTTTCCTTCTTCTCCCTCAAATGGAGAATATGGACGCCTTCGGCTATCCTTTAGCTCAAACGACCTCCTCGCCGAGTCTTTTGGGTATTCAATAACCCAATGAAAGCTCCCTCAGTGGATGCTTCCTTCAGATGATAGAACTCACAGAGTTCTTCCTCCTGGCTATCTGCGCACTCTCTCAACGCCCTTCTGGCGGAGTATCTCTGGCACGGAACACCCAACAATTTTGCTATCTCTGTGCACTCACGCACTTCGCTCGACGTCCTCCAGACGGAACTCTTCAGAATCCTCAACAGAATTCTGGTCTTCTCGAACTCACAGCAGAGTTCCTCCTTACACACACTCAATACCCTCTTGGTAGAGTTTCTACAGAACTCCTCAGAGGTTCTGTTTACAACAGTGTCTCAGCTACACTGCTTTGACTATTGAGGTGTTCACCAACCCCAAAGTCCTCCTTCTGTATGAGTTGTTGACTTCAACGCTTGTGCTCTCAGCACGTCTTTGTCTGACTCCTCACGAGTTCAGAAGTGCATCCTCAGTGCACTGGTATTCAGAGTCTCAACACTCTGTCACACCCTCATGGCATGAAACCTCAAAGACCTCTCAAACCTAAAATCAAACACACTCCCTACAAAGGTATAATAACAACATATAATTACAACATAAGGAAAACACTCACAGGCACACACATAACAAAATATCATGTAGGAAAAACTGCTCTCTGTTCATATATTAACAATTGGCAAATGCCTGTATTTTTACAAGGTGTTTCCGAGCTCTCCTCAGCTCTACATGCATTCTCTCTACATATACCTGCTGACTACTCAAAATGATATCTCTCTATCTCTTTTACCTGAGGTGCTCTTAGCACTTCCCTCCAGGATTTACCTACTCTAATTAATTTACAATCAATTACAATAAATGCGTTGTCTAGTCTGCTATCCAAAACTAGATCTCAGCCGATCTATAATAAATGCCTATCTTATCTACAGCCTACGCAAAGGCATGGCTCTCCTGGCTCACCAGCCTAAGACATTAATTTACATTGAATTCAAATTCAAAAATGAGGTTGCGCCTCCCTTTCGGCCCTGAATGGGTGTGTGCTAACGTGGCTGGCTGGCTGCATGGAGAGATGCTCCTGCATCATACTCCACCACTGCAAAAAAAATCATGAGCTCCTGCTCATGAACTTCCCCTGTAACTTGTTGGAATCCACCTGGGTCCCAAACAAGTCTTTGGAGCTTTTCATTTGCTCCATTCTGTTGTTGCTGCTGCTGCTTCGGCTGCGCTACTGCTGCTTCCTTTTCTCTAACCAGCTTCTCTTCGCTGGTAATCTGCGCTGACCTCAACATCAGCCTTCTGATGTCCTCTATCTCTCGGTCCAGCTGCTCCAGTGGCTGGTTTAGGTTTTGCAGTCTCCCCAGCTGCAAAATATTTTGGCAAATGGACAGATCATCATGATCTCCCATACCACCTTCTTCTTTTTCATCTGTGGCCCTCAATCGCCACTTTACTGCAGTCTCTAGTTCTGCAGTTTCTTCCTGACTGACCTGCTGCTCAGTCATCCTCTTTTCTGACAGCTCACATTCTGTCAGTTCTCTTGCTGGCTCTGGATTGTTCAGCCAATCCTCCAGCATCTCCAGCTCCATCTCCCATGGAGTAATAAATGTTCCTGCCTGCTCCTCGGCACCTTTTGCTGCTAGCCTCAGTGCTACAGCTTCTCTCTCTTCTTATGCAACTTCCCATGTTGCAGTCCTCTCAGCTCCATGGCTGTAAATGTTGAGCCATTCCTCGAAATGCCCACTCTCTCCTTCTGCTCCTGAAATCTCCCCTGTTGCATTGGTTTCAGCTTCAGTGCTGAAAATGTTGAGCCATTCCTTAGAATGCTCATCTTCCTCTTTTGCTCCCGCTTGAGATTTTGCTGTCAGCTTCAGTGCTACAGCTCCTTCAGCTTGCTGGCTAAAATTTTTGAGTTGTCCCTCCGAACACTCATTCTGTTTTGCATCTGCTTGGGCAGTCCCAGATGCCTGCTCCAACTCTTCTTCTTCAACAGTCATCTCCAACTGTGACTGCTATGTTGTTGCTACATGTACAATAGAATTTTCTGCCTCCTCCTGGGCAGATGGTAGGAATATTGAAACTCCCCCAATCATCAGTATACCATCCTGATGTTCCTCCTCTCCTGTCAGCTTCATCTGCTGATTTTCTTGCSAGCTTATATGMTCTGTTAGCYYTCCTGGYTRAAYCTGACTTCTCAAATCATCCCTRCCCATCTGGCCRTATGGGATKMTTYCACTGCTRCTTCCCTGGYAGATTATGAGATCAACCGATCCCMTCTTCATCARCAACCTTTGCTGAATTGAACTCTCCCTTGAGTCCAAGAGACTCTCAGACAGTCTCAATTTTTCATCCCTTCCCTCCAGGCAGCTTAGTACGCTTCCGCTGCCCTCTTGGCAGTCTTCAATGCTTTCACTGCCTTCCTGGCAGACTGGAATTTCTTCCTTTCTGCCCAACCGACAGTAATTGAAACCATCAGCTGATTCCAATTTATTCCAATCATCATCATCATCATCATCGAGACTTTTTCCTATTTCTGGCCAACAGTAACAAATCATGCCTTTTCCTGTGGCCCTGAGGTTCTCAACATACCTCAGCCATCTTTTCAACAGCCTACACTGTCTTATGACCATCAGCTGCTTGACTGGCCATTTCGCTTTTGCCTTCTCCATTGACAATTCGCACAGTCGTCTCCTCCTCCTCTCCCGCCGCATTCGCAGTTCGAACTCCTCTATGTCTGCTTTTAATTCATAGAGGTCTCTAGTCATTTCTGCTTCCTCTGCAAGCTTTTTTGCCTTGCTTTTCGTCCTATGGCCTTTTGTAGCCATTTTGCTATGTCTATCTGTCCCCTCGACAGATCTGTTGTTGTCACCCCAGCAATCCTGAGTGCTCAGCTTCATCTTCCTACAATCCTGCTGACTGTCTATGGATTGTTGTCTACCTACAAGAAGTCCTCATAGAGTCCTCCAGTGCTCTATCTTTCTTCACCTGCAATGTATAGATGATATCCCGCTCTGATACCACTTGACGCAAAGTCATGAGTATTAGAGTGCTTTCCTTTCCTCCTTCACTCCTCTTGCCTGAAATATACAGACAAGATCTTTAGGCTCTGATACCACTTGGCGCAAAGTCGTGACCCTCAACCTGAAATCAAACACACTCCCTGAAATGGCATGATAACAACACACCCACATACAGCATATACAAGGAACACACACAGACATCCATTCAACACAGATCAGGTGCAGGAAAACTACTGTTTGTATTAAATAATGGCAAATGCCTGTATATTTTACAATGGTGTTCCTGAGTTCTCCTTTTGCTCTTTAACTCAACCATTCTAACTCTAAAAATGAGATCTCAGATCTCTTTTACCTGAGGTGCTCTTAGCGCTTCCCTCCAGGATTTACCTACTCTAATTAATTTACAATCAATTACAATAAATGGGTTGTCTAGTCTGCTATCCAGAACTAGATCTCAGCCGATCTATAATAAATGCCTATCTTATCTACAGCTTGCGCAAAGGCATGGCTCTCCTGGCTCACCAACCTAAGACATTAATTTACATTGAATTCAAATTCAAAAATGAGGCTGCGCCTCCCTTTCAGCCCTGAATGGGTGCGCGCTGACGTGGATGGCTAGCTGCATGGAGAGATGCTCCTGCATCATAATCTCCCTTTCGGAAATCAGGAAATCGGAATTCGCGATCTCGCGAATTCTGTGAGAGAAGTCACATGCAACTCAAAACCCCGAATCCCGATGGTCAACGGGTCAACGCTTTCGTATATCGGGGATTTCCCTATCGGGAAATCGGAGTATGCAATGTCACGAGTCCTTGACACCACAAAGTCCCGAACCCCGATAGCACGTGTAGACTTGGCTCTTCCGCCTTTGAACTCCGGTATATCGCCACCTGTACTCCACTAGAGTCTTCAGGTCCCACACTGCCATGTCCTCTTCGGGATTTCGCGGATCGCGAATCCACGATACAAGTTTTCTTTGTGGTCGAAAACCCCGAAACGCCGAACGCCGAACCCCCGAAGTCCGACTTCTCGGGGTCGCGCGCCACCTGTCCTTTCCCTGATCAACGGTTCCCGTTAAATCCGGAAATCGCTACTCGCGATTTCGACGTGCATGCAACTTTCGCCTCGCCAAACGCTGAATGCCGAATCCCGATATGATGGGATCTTGCGCCACCTGTCCTCCTGACAATCGACGGCTCTGATCAATTCGGGGAATCGCAATTCGCGATTCCAAAGAGTATGAAACTCTTGCTTCGTCAAATGCCGAAGCCCGATATGCTGATACACGATGGCTCTCGGTTCCTCCTGCGCCTCCGGTTTAACACCCGCGTAGCTTCTCCATGATTCAACGATCCTCGGGATTTTGCAATTCTCCTTCGAGTTCTTTGACCGTTGATTCTCCTTCTTTGGAGATTTCTTCCGCTTCAAAGCGGTTTCTGCTCGAGCCTCTTCTGGGTCTTGCTTCCAGGAATTTCGAAGGGTCTATCCCTCCTGAGCTTTCTCCTGTAGCTTCGACCTCTACAGAACTTCGCCCCTTTTTTCTGTTCTCCCCAGGTGGAGAATATAATGTCTTCGAGTTTCTCCTGCTCCAGCAACCACGGTGCTGTCTCTCCTAAGCTTGCGTAAATACTCAGACCCCTTGGGGAATTTGTTCCTTCTTCTCCCTCAAATGGAGAATATGGACTCCTTCGGCTATCCTTTAGCTCAAACGACCTCCTCGCTGAGTCTTTTGGGTATTCAGTAACCCAATGAAAGCTCCCTCAGTGGATGCTTCCTTCAGATGATAGAACTCACAGAGTTCTTCCTCCTAGCTATCTACACACTCTCTCAACGCCCTTCTGGCGGAGTATCTCTGGCACGTAACACCCAACAATTTCGCTATCTCTGTGCACTCACGCACTTCGCTCGACGTCCTCCAGACGGATCTCCTCAGAATCCTCAACAGAATTCTGGTCTTCTCGAACTCACAACAGAGTTCCTCCTTACACACACTCAATACCCTCTTGGTAGAGTTTCTACAGAACTCTTCAGAGGTTCTGTTTACAACAGTGTCTCAGCTACACTGCTTTGACTATTGAGGTGTTCAGCAACCCCAAAGTCCTCCCTCTATATGAGTTGTTGACTTCAACACTTGTGCTCTCAGCACGTCTTTGTCTGAGTCCTCACGAGTTCAGAAGTGCATCCTCAGTGCACTGGTATTCAGAGTCCCAACACTCTGTCACACCCTCATGGCATGAAACCTTAAAGACCTCTCAAACCTGAAATCAAACACACTCCCTGCAAAGGTATAATAACAACATATAATTACAGCATAAGGAAAACACTCACAGACACACACATAACAGAATATCATGCAGTAAAAACTGCTCTTTGTTCATATATTAACAATTGGCAAATGCCTGTATTTTTACAAGGTGTTTCCGAGCTCTCCTCAGCTCTACATGCATTCTCTCTACATGTACCTGCTGACTACTCAAAATGAGATCTCTCTATCTCTTTTACCTGAGGTGCTCTTAGCGCTTCCCTCCAAGATTTACCTACTCTAATTAATTTACAATCAATTACAATAAATGGGTTGTCTAGTCTGCTATCCAGAACTAGATCTCAACCGATCTATAATAAATGCCTATCTTATCTACAGCCTGCGCAAAGGCATGGCTCTCCTGGCTCACCAGCCTAAGACATTAATTTACATTGAATTCAAATTCAAAAATGAGGCTGCGCCTCCCTTTCAGCCCTGAATGGGTGCGCGCTGACGTGGCTGGCTGGCTGGATGGAGAGATGCTCCTGCATCACAAAAAGAGTAGGGGACAAGGGACAACCTTGTTTGACTCCAATATTGCAGTTAATCTCTTTGGTGAAAACAGTTTTTAGAGTGCAAAACTTGAGGAAAGGTTAAAAGTTTGCACCTCTAGAGATTTGATCCCTCTCAACACTTCATAGATCCCGCGTTAAGATGGATCTATGTTGGTGGTACTATTTACATGTTTTGATTATTGTGTCAATTGATTAATTGATCCGACTTGTTGTTTATATGTGTTTATTTATTTATATATATTTTAATGTTTTTTATTATTTTATTATTAATTTAATTTTTTGTGGATTTTTTACTATTATTTTAATGCATTATGTTACATGGGAATCTCTCCCATACTCGGATGTAGAGTGCCTTTCGGCGCATTCAAGTTTGAGAAACATATTTATAATTATTATATTAATTAATGACAATTGGATTCCCTCCATTGTCATCTGAGAATTGTTTATATAGAGTTGTTATAATCGTGACAAATCATGGTCATTTTCGAAAGGGAAAAAGCATAGAACAGTCGGACAACGCCCTTTTCAAACTTTGTTCAGTTGTCATGAGCATGTTAATGAAAAATTATATTAACGAAACATTATATTAACACATAGCTTCATATGGATTATGCAAGTGGGTCAATTGGGTTTAGCCCGAGTGGTTTGCATTGAGGGGTGTTTTCCCCCCACCCAAGTTCAATTCCTGCAAGTGACATGTTGAGCTCTTAAATGAGCAAGCTATCGCAAAAGCCTCAACTTTCTACAAAATCTGGGTTATCCTGAGTTTCCCCAGACTCTATTCCAGGTATATAAAAAAAAATAGAAAGTTATGCACATGAGATTTGATTAATCTTCCATTTTCACTATTCAAATGTTTTTGTTGTTCACTCTAACTTTATATTGAAAACTCTTTATCTCTAATTGTTACAATATGAAGTGGTGGTATTTTTACCCTAGAAGATAATGCAATGAGTTATTTTAGATATTTGAAAGTTTTTACATAATTTCTAACTTATGTGACAATAGAATAAGTGAGTTATTTTAGATATTTGAAAATTTTTACATAATTTCCAACTTATGTGGCAATAGTATAAGTGGGTTATTTAAGGATGGTTTCTATCTTTGCATGATTGATTTTCAACTTTCCTCCATCAATCACATATCCCAAATACACCCCATTTTCTAATAACTCTTTATTTTTGTTAGTAATTGGTGTTTCTTCAATGTCTTCAACCCCTATTTTAGATGTATACCATGCTCCTCCTTAATAGAACAAAAGATCAAAATGTTGGCCAAGTATATTATGAGAAATGAATCTATGAATGATCATAACACATTATTCATTAAATGCATAAAGTTACTTGGTGCATCTATGCATTTCCTTGCTCTCAATTTTGTGATATCCATATTCATATCTATCTTGGTGAAGTACATTGCATGTTGCAACTAATCCAATAATTCATCAATTTTGAAAAGGGTACCAATTCTTGATTGCAATCTTGTTAAGAGATTTATAGTTAATTCACATTCTCTAAGTCTCATAATTCTTTGAAACTAAAATAACTAAGTAATCACATGATGAGATACGTGGTCTTATGATTCCTTGCTTTAACAATTCTTGTGATTACTTCTTCACTTCTTTTGACTCCAATATGGATTGTGTTGTACCATTCTATATTTGTTAAAGGAGAATATAGTAGTAACTATATCTCATTTGCCACTTCCCTCTTGGGTGACATACCATTTGGCTCTTGGAACACTAATTTGTATGCATGCAAAATATCTTGGACAACTAGTACTTCATATGGTATGGATGAGGGCGATCATTCATCTATAAACCAAGCTTACTTACTGGGTCCTTTGCAATGAGATTGGCCAATGAACTAAAATCTAATATAGCATCCACCTTGTTCCTCTTGATCTGAATCTCGATATGGAAAATTTTTGTCATCTTCTTGTTTTTTTTGTGATGGAGGCCACTTAAGTTCACCTCCTTTGACAATGTTGTGCAAACAATTTTCTCTTTCACATTTGAATTTATTTCTATCTCCCTCCATGCATCCACATCTATGTCCATGGGGTTGCAAGGGGGACAAGCCCCCAGAAAAAAAAAAAAAAAAAATGGTGGTTTTTTGTGTCTATTTTTAGCAATTTTCAACATATGGTTTTCTCCTTTGGCAATTTTATGGCGCATGGTGTTTCATCCCATATTTTTCTAATTATGGTTAATGAAATAGGGTTGTAATATAGTCTAGGTCAATGGATTAGGGGTTTTGGATGCCACGAGATCCTATACATTGTATTGTAAACAATGAAGTTGGATGATGAATGAGAATTAGAGATGAGGCTCTAAATAGGTTGTTGGTTTTCTCGGCTTGGGTTTCCAATGTAAAAGCTATGCGTAATGTGTGTGTGTGTGTGTGCCATTATATCTTTTATGTTTTTATTAAGAATCTATGTGTGCATTGAATTGTTGTAAAAGGTTTAAAACTTAATGTAATATCCCCAGTTTTAATCCCCACAAATTATAATGTAATTGTATAAATGTGATTTAGGTTGGTGAGCCAATGTGTTTGGGGCAAAGAGCTCATATTGATTAATGTGGCCGGGGGAAAATTGTATATTATGTACATTGAAATAATTAATAAAAATAATAATCACTGGTTGCAATACGAGAGGGATGAAAACGATGGGGGGGCTATGATTCCACAAGAGATAGGGGGTCCAAGGGGGAATTATTCATGGATAATTTTTTATTTTTATTTTTACTGGGGGAATCGGCAACTCGTGGTTCTCGTACTTGCATGACACGGGGTCGATCCCCAGGCGGCTACCACTATAACCCCAGGTGCAACCACCCAACCCGCAAGAATGGTGCACGAGTAAGTCCGGGTGAGAATCGAACATGAGACTTCATTTACAAATTTCCTTCCATTTACATGGCACTTGCCAATCCGTCTATGTTATCCTCATTTTTGGTTATCAAGATGATGACATGATAATGAC
>JASDQU010103697.1:80953-95962 GCA_032191745.1 Picea mariana
CCTCTTCTCCTCTTGGATTCTGCAACTTCCACTTCCTTTCTTGAGAACACTCAACTTGTCCTCTTCATCCAACTTCAATTGGAATTCATCATATTCCTTTCCACACTACCTTATTTCTCTAAGAGCTCTCACATGCTCTTCCTCACTCAAAAACACAATTGGTTCTATGTTACAACTTCACCTAGATGTATTGCTGCTATCAAATCTCCTATTTTCTCCAACCCGTAAACACAATCTCAAAACCAGAGTTAACATAAACAAAAAAACATCATCAATATCTTCAATATCTCCTCGTGAGCTTGTTTATCCAGTCCTTGCATTTAATGGACAATTTTGTGTCACAACGTCTCTAAAATCCTCTCATGTACTTCCCTGTACATGTTGTCCTCTGTTCACTTCAACTGATTCAATTCAACTTTTGCTTGTTCAATTGCCTCTGCACTAACACACCTTCTCTGAACATTCCAATCCTCTACCTCCTACAATATTCTATTGCAGACCCGCATCACCTCAATTTCTCTGCTACAACTGCAATAATCTCTTCTTTAAATCCTCTACTAAATGCAATGTATTTTTTTTTTAACTTCCTCTCTTGATTTATGTACCCTATCTTTGCAACCATCAACTGAGAAAATGATTTTCTCTAATTACCTTTTCCAATTTCAAAGAGAACTACAGGCTCTGATACCACTTTGATGCAGACCTTCCAAGCCTACTCATAAGTCATAGCTTTAATAACTCTATAGCTGCTCTATAAGTCCTCAAAGGGACAACCCAAGGACCTTTGTCTCTTTAAATAAACTATGATTTATGTTGAATGTTTTTCAGATCCCACTTCATCAGAATAAATTATTCCCGTCATAAGGCTATCCAAGGATCATATCTGCAAGTTATTCAAGGGATCTTTAATAACTCTTCTTGAATCTTCAATCTCTGGTATATCCTTGGTTCAAAATTTTCTATTCATCATGATTCTGTTATGCCTCTGATCATATCTTGATCCCTCAACTCATAATTGCAAATATATGAAGGAATTCTATGACTTACATTTTATATCCAACTTGAAGAAGTTGATAAACTTCCCGTTGAGTCAAAAGGAAGATTGAATGTTTATGCATTGCTCTTGTAAAGTTCATAAATAGGATTTGTTTCCTTCCATCTTCATACTCAAAATTATTTAACCATAAATTCATCAAATTAAACATGTACTTACAATTTTACCTTCCTTCAGAACACTCTCGAATCTAATATCAACAAAATTTCAAAGATTGTCATCATTCTCAATTCCTATGGCATTGCGTTTGAATGCAATTTCTCCAAAATTGAAATTGACTTCTTCAATCCTGCTACGCAAAGCCCCAACCTAAAGCACAACTAATGATGAATCATGTGCCAAATTAAAACAACACCATAACCTGTTCTCAGCTAGGCATAATCACCAATATGATGCAAAGCTAGACATATTATCATATCAACCATTCATGACACTAACTCCACCCAGAATACAATTCATATGCCAATTACATAAAGCGATTCTCGTCAGCAATTTGACCACACTTTGGTCATAATTTATTGTTGGGCATACACCTTTGTTTGTTGGGTCTTGCCAAGACTTGACCATAAATTAATTCAACAATGAATTTTCTCAACACAAGGTACTAATACGATTTTACATAGAAAATATCCTTCCTTTCCATGCATATTACCATTCTAGAATTCAAGCCAACATAATTACAATGTAAAGAACTCGATTCACCATATCGAGTCCAATCTTCAACCCTTGTTTTTATTTTATTTAACAACACACCTCAATTAAGCTCAATTTCCACCAGGACTTCTGCAAATCTCTAAGACCTATTTGAATTGGAATTCATTTTAAATTCTACCCAATTCTTCTTAAACTGGAATCTCATATACAAAGATTCTACCCAGTTCATCCTGCAACTAGAATTCATCCATTTATTCAATCGACAGGAATTTACTAGCTCGTCACTTCTCTCAAAAATCAGTCAATTTAACTTAGACTGTTATTTGACACTAGGGTTATGTACAGATGTATAGATTCTTCATACATCAATTAACAATCACCAGGTTCAAGAGATCATTCATTCATAAAACATGAAGAATATTCATGCACAACATATAACATAATATGTCTTTCATTAATAAAATGAAATTTTGTACATTCAAATAAAACAAACCTTGATCTGCATCTATTTGTCTTGAATTCCTTTTGAGACCAAATATTCCTTTATCTGGCCTAATTATCCTCTGTGTGGCCAACCTCCCTAATGCCTTCAAGGCTACAATATTATACAACATATTTCTTGAACTAATTCAAGTTCAGATCCACTAATTTCTCAACGGTTTCCTAAGGATCCTCTCATATCCACTTCTAACTTTAGAATTCACAAAATCCACATAATCCCCAAGTAATCCTCACACTCTCACAAAACCCTCGAGATATCTGCTAAGAAGAATATCTGATCACAATAAAATCAAGCTCACACAAGTCAACTCATTAAATCATTTAGATATTTTCTAGAAACATAGAAAAAAACAATGATCACTCATTAGGGAACCAACTCCCTTATAAAAATGTAGACACCCTAGGTCTTGACAAAATAATGACTTGGTAGAGGTAGGATGCTGCTGCATCAGAATCCCATGGTTGAAAATTTTCATGACCTCTTGTTCATGTGTCTTCATCTCTTCATCCCTCTTGGATCCCACATTTTATGTTGCAATACTCCAATTGTTTGGCTTATGTGATCTTGTACAATCACTTTCACTATGTTGTTGACTTCCATCCTTAATTATGTCTACCTCTTCTTGGACACTTGCATCATCAATATTCTTATCTCCTCAATCTCCACGTCCAACCTGCCTTCTGGCTAGTGCATGCTACTTCTCCATTGTTGATATTTTTTATTGTTGTTGTCTACTAGCTACTGTTGCATTTCCTCTACATGCATGCCACTGTTGTTTGGCATAATGACCTGCTCCTCCAAATTAGTTTGAATTAAATCTACAACCTCTATGCAATATATTTCACCAATCTTTGGATGGATCAACCAATCCTCCAACATCTTCAGTTCACCTTCAAAATCAATGAGCACTATATCTGAGTGATTCTCTATGTCCTTCGCTTGACTGCTTTTAGGAGCCAATTCTTCTTCAACTACAACAATAGATTTTGGTAATTGTCCTTCAGAAATCTCGTTGGCCAATTTTTTATGGATTCTCCTTTGGTTTTTCATTACAAAAATCCTTTCAGCTCCCCTCCTTGACTGTTGACATGTGTAAAGGTGAGGACAAAGATGAAGTTAGTTGGGAAAAAGACAAAATAGAGTGTAGTTGATGGCAATTCGAATTTTCTATTTTGTCTTGTTCATGTCCTTTTGTCCTTGATGTAGGCTACCCATACTTCATATTGTTCATCGAGTTAGATGATCCTGTGATATGGAAGTTCCTTGAGAGTGGTTTCATGTGCGACTAAGTTATCTATGAGGGTCTTCATGTCCTTTGCGAGGGTGGCCATGAATGCTTGAATCATCATGTGAACTTTGCATGGTTGGAAAAAGTGTTGCTCCATCAATTCCATTGTCACTTTTGTATCTTCTTTTATTACCTCACACCTATCCATTGTCACTTTTGTATCTTCTTTTATTACCTCCATCAATTACATTGCTACTACTATCGCTGCCTTAGCTTCTACCTTTGCCTTAGCCTCTATGATATTTCTCTTCTTTTTAACGACGTCTTCCTTCTTCTTTTGGATATTTTCCTTCTTCCTTATTTTCTTGTCTGTTGTTGGTTCATCCTCTTCAATTGTTTTGGAACGTTTCGATGTAGTTGCAACATATGTTCTTGATGCTGCCTCCTCTTCTTCTTTCTTTTGTGCTTCTTTACGGGCCTTCTCCTCATCAACAATCCTTCTTGTGGGTTTTCCTTGTCGCATGGTAATGACTTCATCATAAGTTTTTTCCCCGCAATGTACTTATTCCTCTTCCCAAGTAGTTGAAGTATACTCCTAGGTGTGTTTGATTTGGATGCAATACTCCTTGAACACCTTTTTGGGATTGTGCCTACAGAATATTTCTTCTTCGAAGCGATATGACAGTAACATGTTTACTTCGTCCTATGCCTATTTGCTGTTTCCGAATGAATATGAACCAACCCATAATGACAGTGGGGGCCAGATAGCCTTCTTTTCCCAATACAACATTCCTCCAACTCTATGAATGACAGTTTGATACACAATTTCTTGGAGTACGAGTCTGTTCGGCATGAACCTCAGGAGTAGATGGGGAGCTTTGGTAGCCACGTATATCCTTATATGGGTTCCATGTTCCATTAGGTACAAGTCCCCAATATCTACTCCAAACTCATTTAAATCCATCCAATCCCTTTTCACAGTAGCTTCATGTCTTCTTTTCTGACACTCTATAGAAGACTTCAGCAGTAATTGTGCTCCTGCCACTGATCTTGACCATGATCTTCAAAAATAGGTAATTTTCATTTTATGGAAAATAAAAGCATAATTGGCTAGTGGCCCTCTCTGGAAATTCTATAGCCCTCAATAATGCAGAAAAAACCGATAAAATCTTACCTTCTTCTGAGTTTTTATGCTTCGATTAAGGGCAATTTTGGCTCGAGAATGTTTTTTTTTTGAAATTGTAGGACAAATTTGCCTATGTAGCATATTTTTTGACGTGGTTGCTGATGTGGAATTCTGGGTCCACATGGCACCTTGAGGTGATTCCATGTCACCCTCTTGGCCATCCTGGCCTTGCCTCCTCAACCTTGTCCTTCCTCCTTCTCTCTTTTCCCCTTTCCTTCTCCTTTTATTCTTTAATTTATTTTATTTTGAGCCCCATTGTACCTAGATACCCATGTGGTACCCTGTATGACCATTGATGGGACGAGGTCCCACCTTGTCTGTCAAACCTCCACCTAGAACCATTTCATTGGTTGCAGGGATGGGCGGGTCCCATCCTGCACCCTTTTCCCTGACGCATGTTGCATTCCCCGATCGAACGAAGTAGATGATTAGGGGAGATCAATGACGAGGGATCCATTTCGCATGGTGAAATTGAATGGAGGTTAACGAAACCTCACGATACAATACCACTTATCATCCAATTACAACTAGAATCCTCCCATTGGCTTCACATTGTTAAAGACTTTTGGAAAACCGCTTTGTGAGTGATGTAATACTATGTATGGTATCGAATCACCACCCCACTCATACCTTGTTTGCCACCCTTCCACCTAGAGCCTCTTTATTTACCACGGCGATGGGTAGGTCCCATCTCCACTACCATACCTCCACCTAACACTCCCTCATTAGTCGCAAAGATGGGTGGGTCCCATTCCATACCTTTACCTTTGGAGCACAAGATGCATGCTCCAGATCTAACGACGAAGGATGCTCGGAGAAATCAACGATTGGTGGTTGGTATCACATCGTCGAAGTGTTCAAGGTTAAAGACCGTGATGCGATACCACAAACCACCCATGATAGGTGTCACATTCTCATTGGTTTCACATCACCAAGAAATTTCTCAAAACCATGCTACTACCCATGGGATACCACTTATTGTATCGATCTATAAAGCCTCATCCACGTTGCACCTATGTCAGATATTGGGGTCGCAACCATGCACTGCAGAATCCCGACCTTGCCACCATGGATTTCCATTGGCCCACTACAATGGAAGTCGACATCACCATTGCCACATCACTTTACACATGGTTTCCACGTCACTGTTGACGTCATGTACTGAAAATCCCAAAATTTTCCCAAAATTATGAATTTTCCAAAATTTTAAAAAATGCATGAATTCAAAATTTCCACTTGGCTACCATGAAATTATGATATTAATCTTGCTATGGAAAATTCCGACCTTGTGCACATCAAGTCTACCTCTGCACCCAAAATTTGGCACTCCCACATCGAATTCTCAATGAATTTCATTGTATAAAGTGGGGGTTTTGCCCAATTTCACCCAATTTCACCTTGGCTACTTTGTAATGTCCAAAATTTGACCAATTATAGGCCCAAAAATTCTCAAACAAAGGTTAAAATTGAGGATTTTAACCCCTGAGCTCAGTTTCCTCATGAATTTATCACCACTTTCACTGGAGTAACTTTGAAAAATAATTTGTGGACATCCTCTAAGCTTTAATTCTACAAATTCATCTTCTATGTATTGAGTCTGGCCCATGCAAGCTTGATGTTGAACCTGTGGCTCTAATACCAATCTGTAATGTTCCCCAACTTAATCGAGGAAACATTACTTGCATAAAATACACATGAATTCGAAGTTTCTTTTGCTAATTAAATTTTTGTAGCTTACCAACTACGAATTATACACAGATTTAAACTAGATTATGATACCCATAATCAAATGAATCTATAACATTATAAATGAACATAATGCAACTAATATATAATCTAAAATAGAACATAAAACCATTCTCATACACAGGGTAAAAGCATATCCATGAAACTCATAAGATAACTCGAAAATAGATAAACACTATCTTTTTAAAACATTTGTGCAACTAGTTGCTTGGGAAGGATGTTCCACCCAACCGTATACTTTCTATTCTAGATCTCAACACCAAGTCACCCACAATATGGGGCCAATAATCCAAAATAAAAGGGTATATTTCACTGTCCACTCATGACTCAGATATCCAATAACCCACTGGTATTCTCCTGCAATTGTCCCAATTTCCACCAGTTCTCTTCCTCTTGACTTGCTCAACCTAAGGAATGTACCCCTTCATTTCTCTCAGTCCATTGAGTGTCTCATTCATTTATTAGGGTCTCTCCGACACAGGTGACTAGTAATATCTCTACTAGGAAATAAATGGAACTAACTTCTAGGAAAACTACCAGTAAAAACAACAACAATCACTTGTTTTTAAAGTGCAACTCACACAAGAGTTCACTCTTTATGCCTGACAACTGGTTCTTCATTTTTCAGCTCCAAAATTCTCCAAAAATGCTCCAACATGATCCATGATTCTCCCCGCCTTCTTGCTCCAGCTCCAGTACTCTTCTTTCCTTCTCTCTGGTTGTTGTTCATGCAAAAACATAACTGTACAAATAACTTGTTCTCCCCCATATGAATTTCCTCTCTTTTCCCAAAGTAATTTGACTAGTGACTCTACCCAATGTTGATTGTACTTCAGCCCCATGCTCCCATTAATTATGGGATGTGACTTTTACACTCACCCTCTTACACGGGTTTAATGATTGGCTTTAGGAACACTCAACAACAAAATAGAAGGTTGTCTCCAATGATAATAAAATTCAGGAAAATGGGTTTGAATTAATACCCATAAATAATCTCCCCCTTGGACCCCTCTTAAACACTCTTAGACATTCCCCTCTCTTGTGGATTAATCAACCCTCATATCTTTCCATATTCCCCAGTAACTGACATCACATTTTATTTATTAAAATTCAGAAATACAATTCACATATACATCGCTTGGCTGCCATCACATTTCATATCTACATCATGCATTAATTAAACTAGGGATTATAGCAGGGATGTTACATCAACTACCATTATTCAACAATTTCCCCATCTCAATTCTTGAGGACAAAGTTGTTTTTGTAATATCCCCAATGATTTCTAGGCTAGTATATTATGTTTGTTGTACAATGGTGCCGGTTCTCTTTATGTGATTTTGTCAAACACTTTGCATTCATAGGTCTTTTAATGCAACAATATGATTGATAACTTTCTACAAACTATTTGCATGTGTTTTACTAGTGATCATTTCGTCAAACATATTGCAAGTACACATAGAATAGAAGAGACAACATTGGCATTTTATTATTGTTACACACCAAAATGTCACACTTGAGTTTCACACCCTAAGTGTCGTAGGTGTCGCAAAGTGTAAATTTCTACAAACTATTTGCATGTGTTTTACTAGTGATCATTTCGTCAAACATATTGCAAGTACACATAGAATAGAAGAGACAACATTGGCATTTTATTATTGTTACACACCAAAATGTCACACTTGAGTTTCACACCCTAAGTGTCGCAGGTGTCGCAAAGTGACATATGCACATTGTTAAGTGTCGCATGCATTGTCGCAAGTGTTATATGCACCTTACCTAGTGATGCATTCATTTTTCTAAGTGTTGCAACCCCTTGACACCATGAAAGACATTTTCCATGACCCCTAAGTCATATTGGAGGAAGAAACTCATCATTTCAAGGCCAAAAGCAAACCTTTTCCTTGGAAAATCGACCATTTTTGGGGCATTTATGAAGGGTGGTGCCCCCTTGTCCATGTTGGGGGAATGCCACTTCATGGGGTGGCACCTCCCTTGCCATGTTAAGGGAGCTCCACTTTATAGGATGGTGCTCTATCTCTAACTCTAAGGGAGGGCCAGTCTTGTTAGAGGAAATGGGGGATTCTCCACTTCTCTCTAAGGGTCATGAGCTCTGACTTGGATGAGGTTTTTGTGGTCAAATCCTACCCTATGGGCTCTATCCTACAATATAATCCCAACTTAAGGATCCATATCCCTTATTTTCTCATGGTGGTTAAGCCTCTCAAGCCTATATATTGAAGGTATTTCCAAGGTGAAGGGGGGAACAATATAGGTATCAAACCTTTGATTCTGGAGGAAGCATCAACATTTTGATGTCAAGATTCATGCAAGGGTTGGACGAGGAGAGCTTGGATAAGTGATTACATCGTCAGTCATGCTTTGTAAGTGCCTTCTTTGGATTTCCAATTAATATCAACTTGGCCTATTCCCTTCAAGTTCATAATTTCTACATTTGCTTGTCTATTGTCGTTTTAGTCTTCATAGATATATCCGATTCATATAATCATCTAGAGTAGGAGGAATAGTTCCTTTTCTAGTCTTTGCAAGTTTTCATTTTTGTTGAGGAGCTTGGAGATCAAGCCTACGGATTGGAGCAGCGAGGACGAACATTGCAACAAGGTACGCCACATCATTCTTCTCCTCTCTTGCTTGATTGATATAGTTAGATCTATAGGGAAAGTATTAACCAATTGTTCTCTTTTGTATTTGGACCAAATATAGGGGTCTTGTTCCAAAGGGGAGCTTATCCTATCCGCAGGGTAAGATTTCTCACAACAAAAAAATGGCGACTCCAATGGGGAGAGAACTTTGACTATTTTTTCCTCTTTTTCATCTTAGATCCCTTACTTGTGATTAGATATTGCTTGTTTGATGCTTCATTCTGATATTTCCCCCCTTCCCTCTTCCTCATTGAATATTTTACATAGCCATTGACTGAGCTTCTTTTGAGTCTGATATTTTTAGAAGCCATTTTTAGAACTTTTCCAGAAAGTGGCACTTCCCCACAGTTCACACCAGGGTGCCATTAGCCTGATTGGCGCCCCCATGCAGTGCATACAGGGGTGCCATTAGATTTCTGGAGCTCCCCCAGAGCCTCGAAGTGGGCACCATTCTCTTGAATAGTGCTCTGTCTCCTTGAGAACAGGGGCACTAATCTCCCTTTTCAGGATTTTTTGCCTCTTTCTGCCTGATTTTTCTCAGTCTTCTCTTAAGAGGTTTTTTTCCCAATGACTCTTGATTGTATTTGACTTTGTTTGGATTGAGGATTTGATACTTATCACTCATTTTTATCTTTGTTGAGATTTCAAACCTCTTCTATGTTGCAATATTGGTTCACCTTGCTTTTCACTGGTTTTTTCTTTGTCTCGTGATCTTTTCAATTATCTGATTGATTGGAAGAGTCTGCAAAGGTTTGATTGGTCTTTAGTTTCTGTTCAATCTTATTTAGAGCCTATCGCTCTTTTGAATGATTGAGATTCTCTTGCTTACCACAACCTAGCTTGAATACTTGTTTCTTGCTACTCATCTTTAAAGATTGTTGAGTGATTTCCTCTTTCTCTTTTTCATTGTTTGGGTTCTTGTTGGAGGCATTCTGACATTGTTCTTTCTTGTCGACTTTTTAAGTTCTTGATCGAGTGAGTTATTTCACACTTAGTTTCTCTTAGTTCTCATCAGTTTTGAGTGAATTTCTTGTTCGATCATTTTACTTCATATTCCTTTGTATCTGCATTGGATTCTTGCATTGAAAGTAAAGAAGTAGAAAGAACTTGCATTTGATTTAGGTTCATTTCATTTATAATCAAACAAACAAAAATTGATTGCATTCAAAGTTTTGGGTGGTACATGTTTGTAGTTTGCATTAGGTAAAATTCATTGGGTTTATGCATTTGGGAATGGAAAAAGACTCTTCTCCTTTCCTTAGATAGAGTTCATCGAACAAAAATCTTTTCATATCATTATGTTTCACTCTTTTGAAGTTGAAGTCATGAATATCATATGTTTCACTTCCATACCCTTGAGTAAACAACAACCTTAAAATCAAAGCGCTAATTAAAATCTATCTAGAAATTTTTATTTTTAGGGGTATGCAAACATACATTAGCTTAAGTGTGGGGATTTGAAATAGGTATTGAGAATAACTTTCCAAATCCATAAACAAACATAGAATCTTGCGATAGGGAGAGAAAATCCAATTTTCGTATACGCATAGTCGAGACTCCCCTCGCACACGAGGGTTAAACACGAGGTCATGTGCTGGAGGGAAACAAAGATTACCCCTCCAAGGCTTAACCAATCATAGAGGAATGATAGTATATTGGGGGTTGTTCCCGAGAATCAACTGTTTTCATTTGGTTGTGGAGCTTCATGAATCTCGAATCCGTTCGAGGTCCTATGGATTTTACCAATCCTCTTGTCTTTAGTCCTCTAGAATAATTTGACTTGATATCCTGCCCATAAGTTCGATCCCCACTGTTGATTGTACTTTTCCATAGGCTAACTGCGAGTTGGTAACCTTGGTGGCATTTATCTTTAGGATTCAAACACTAGGTGATGATGAAGGGGAGTCTTTGATGTACCTAGGTTAGACATTGGTAAAACTCACTCGGGCTCCTTGGAGGGTAACCCACAAATACACCATGAGGGAACTTGCACCAAGGCTTAAGTCTGTTAAGCAGGTCACCAACGTGACTGATCCACCCGCTCTATCTCAACCCCTTTTTGATATTTTTCCTACGATGTTGGATTTCATCACCAGCTAGCACGTTCACTGTGAAAAGGTTTGTTTGTTTGGTTTGGTTCCTAGATTTTTTAGCATGTGTTGTTTGTTTTCCCTAGAAGCACTTAGGGTTGAATTTGTGTCTATGGAGTTAGTTGCTAGAACTTCCAATGAAGGAAATTCCATCTCCCAACCCACCATTGGTTGATGAATTGGTCAAACCAGTTCCATCATCGATCAATCTGGTTGATCAGGTGATCCATCCAATTCCAGCATCAATTGAGTTGCTTGATCAAATGGTCGATTCGATTTCACCTTCTATCGATCCAACTCTCCCCTTGGAGAGTGAAATTAAAGTGGTCAATCCAATACCACCCTTGGTCGATCCCACTCCTCCTTTGAAGAGTGAGGATGTCTCTTAGGTCTTTCTTGTTACTATGGATTCTTCTGGACAAGGGGGCACTTCACCCATTCCAACAGAACCCCCTATGAGTAATGAGGCCATTCTTTTAGATTGGGGTGCACTACTGGAACCTTGTCTCCCTTCCTATAGACATTTCCAAATCACTATTTAGGTTTGTGGTAGGGACGTTCCTCAGACTATCATCGATGAAGGTGCATCAGTTAGTATTTTATCCTCCATTGCTTGGAAATCTTTAGGTTCTCCTTATCTTGCACTGGTGACTCAGAATCTGTTGGCTTTTAATAGAAGAGCTAGTCAACCTTTAGGGATCCTTCCTCAGTTTACTGTTACTTTAGGAGGGAAAACTATCTATATTGATGTGATGGTAGTCCACTACCCCTTGTATTTTAATTTTCTCCTCGGGTGAGACTATGCTTATTTTATGAAGGCTCTTGTGTCCACGGTCTTTCGATTGATGTGCTTCCCTCACAATGGAAACATGGTGACCATAGACCAACTTTTATTCATTTGCCCTCATATGATGGCCAACCATTTGACTTCCCTAAACGATACTTACATGCCAACGACATCTACCGCACCACAGGTCAATTATGTGGCAACATGTCCCATGCATTCAACTCCGAATGAGAAGGAATATCTCTCTTCTTCTGACTTATATCCAGTGGTTGACATGGTGATCTCTTTGATAGGGTTATTAGATCATGATATCCCTACTCCTATCGTGGACCTCGAAATGTATTCCTTCTAGAGTATAGTTTTTCCATCTAGCAAATATCTCTTGGAAACCATGATCAAGTAGAGGTCTTTGAGAATAGTTTATTTGTTGATTTCAAGATCGTTAAAAAATTAAACCAGGTTCGATAAGAGTTCATGTTTCTATTTCAATATCGTTAAAAAATGAAATAGACTGCCTCAAACATAGTTTCTAGTTTCAAGCTTGTGTAAAAATGAAACCTACCTTGCGAGCATAGTTTTTTTCTCTGTGACAAGCTCATTAAAAACTGAAACAGTTGCCTCTCCCATTGAGTCGAGTCTTTTTCTAGATCTCATAAATATTGAGTCGAGTCTTTTGCCAGATCTTGTAAATATTGAAGTTGAGTCTTTCACTAGATCTCATAATTTAACCTTCATTTCATCCGCCTATTTCGGTTGATTCTCTTTCTTCCTTTGGTGAACATTTTCCTATTAGTAACTAGGAGTCTATAGGGTATAAAAATTTGCATTAGGAGAAGAGTCAGTGGCTGAAATGAAGCTTATGGGGGCAACTCTCCAGCCTTTAGATATCATGATCAAGCAAAGCCATTAGATTTTATCACGCAAGCTGGGGGAAAAGTAACAACTATCCATGGGTTCCATTCAAAACCTTTGGAAATAACATTGGGAAGTATTGATCTCAGTCTTTTTTCTTTCTCGTGAGAATAGGTTACCAAGTATACTTTTATCTTTTTTTTCGAACTCGTAAAAGATATATAAAAAATGAACTCTTTGGAGTCTCCTTTAATCTCTTTTGAGACTCCCTAAACATGAAAAAATTATTGAGTGATCTTGCTTCCTTTCACACTCGTTAAAAGGTTTGAAAGGGTTTCTTTTGAGTGGTAGTTTATCTCTTTTTCATCCTTGCGAGACTAATTACGAAAAATGACTACTCTAATCAAGCACGATTAGAAGAGTTCTCCCCTGTATTGTTTTATGATTTTTTCGGTCTTGGGAGACTAAATTTATGAAAAAATCATCCATGGAGTTGTCTTTAAGTTCTTTTTAGACTCTCTAAACATGAAAAACCACCGAGTTTACCTTCTTTGGGATCGTAAAATTATGCATTGAAGTACCTATGTGAGTCCAATCTCCAGGACCCATAAGGGATCGAATCCCTCCTTCCTCAGGTTCATTAAACATATTTTGAGAGACTCATCCAAAGGATGAGCTATACCAAGCACATGTTATCCTCCTCGATCTAGTTAAAAAAGAAAGAGGTACTCATCTATCTGAATGGGGGAAAAAATTGAAGGAAGTCGGTCAAGTTTTTGGAATCCATTATGGCAATTATTGTCGCCCTTGAACATGGTACATGTTTGCGTCTCGTATTACAATTGGGTAATTTTCTTGTCTCTGAGTCATACCAATTATATATGTCATCATACTTTTTCGTTTCCAGTCAAAGAGTGCTCTTATTTTTCATCACATTATGTTCTTGGTGCTCGTCAAGTCAATGATGCCAAGCCAGTTGTCATGCCTCATCATCTTCAAGGGAAGTTTAACTTCAAACCATCCATTTGCAGTATTACCAATTTCCATTTCCTGTGTCAATCCATACTTATTCGATCCACCATATTACATCACTTTCCTATGTCGGTTTCGTGTCGATGATGGGAGATACATCAAGGCCCTCCTTCAATGAGTCTTTTCCTTTCGACTTCAACACATTATCGAGGAATTAGACTTAGAAACCAGTTAGTACCTTGGGACCTGAATGCCTCAATGGCAGGCCTCCTCTCTTCCAATAATAGGGTTACATCAATGACCCCTGATCGGATGATTCCACGAATGTTCAACATCATCTCATTTATTCACATTCGTTGGAATGTACTAGGGTACCTTGAGAGTCATTGTCATCATTGGTGATTTCCCTCGCACTTGTTAACGATATACATCAATGACTGGTAATCAAGTGGTTTCTACCATGTTCAACCTCAAGACATTTATTCACATGGCTATACTCATACCATTTCAAAATCAGGACAAAGACCCTGGGTTAGGAACTCACTCTATTATGCACTTTTCCCAGGTTGCGATGGAGATCATTTGAGCATGTAAAATATTTCAGTACAATCATCATGCTGGAAATATTACCGATATATATATATATATATATATATATATATATGTATGTATGTATGTATGTATATATATATATAACTAGTCTCAAAACCAATCTGATGATATTTGTATACCATGGAGTATAATCTGATCTCCCATGATCATTGAAGTCATGTAGGTACTGGTCCAATGAAAAGGAAGCAACAACTTAGGAAAGTTGTGGCCACATAGTGATGTCTTCAAGTCTTCTACACAATATTCCAAGGGTTTATCCACCACCACTCAGTTTATCCACCACCACCATAATGGCATAATGGCATCATTCTGTTTATCCATTTTATCCACCACCACCACAATGGCATCATTCTGTTTGGTTGAAGTTGGTAATCCAGTGATAAAATCCATGGAAATGGTTTCCCATTTCCATTCTGGGATGGGTAAAGGGTGTAGCAGTCTTGCTGGGTGTCGATGTTCTTCTTTAACCTATTGGCATTCTATGCACTGGGCCAAATATTTGGCTACGTCCTTCTTCAATCCCGGCCAATAAAATTGTTTCCGGTTGGCAGTAATCATTTTCTGGTATCCTGGGTGACCAGTGTAGGGTCTTTTATGTAGTTCATCCATGATGAACCTCTTCAAGTTGTCACAATTGGGAATGTACAGTCTATCTCTGTAGGT
>JASDQU010103697.1:119824-141941 GCA_032191745.1 Picea mariana
AAAAAAAGCAAAAACTTGTCCAAGTATTTATTGAAGACACATTTCATGAGACAGATGAATGTAGCTAGTGCATTTGTGAAACTAAATAGCACCACCACAAAATCACAATGATCATACCTTGTTCTATAGTTTTCTTGTGGATGTTGTCTTCCTTGATCCTAACTTGATTATATCCGAATATCATATCAATTTTTGAAAATACCTTTACCCCTCTCATTTTGTTGAATAAATCATAAATTTGGGGAAAGATATACTTGTTCTTCACCATTTATTTGTTTATCTTCTTGTAATCATTACAAATCCCAAGAATTCCATCCTTCTTTTTCACAAGTAGAACTAGTGCTCCTCATGGGGACACACTTGGACAAACATATCCTTTCTCTAKCTATTCTTTCAATTTCATTTTCATCTCCATTATCTTTGGGGTACTCATTTTATAAGAAACCTTATACCTTTGTGTGGCTCCAAGTAAAAGGTCAGTTGRAAAGTCAATGTTTCTCTTTGGAGGTAGACGTGGTACTTCATTAGGAAATACATTTTTCATTCTTGCAAGTCRGATAGTCTGCAATTTTTGGATTCTTGTACTTCATTGGTTCCAAAATATGTGTTCTATACAACTAACATCCCCTTATAAAGCACATCTTTAGTTCTAATGCTGAAATATTCCTAATAGAAAATACTTTTTGAATACCTCCTATTGTCCTTGAGTTTCCATCTTCATAAATGCTATCAAATGTTTTATCATAGATATCAATTCTAACTTGATGTGCTTCCAACCAATCCATACCAATAATAACATCATATGAACCAAGTGGAAAATCAAATTTTCCCATGTAAATATTCGATCAACTCTAGTGGACATCTCTCCACTATTTCACTAACTTTCCTCTTGGTTCCCATAGCTCATTGAACTAGCCATGACTTGTTATGCTTATTCTTCTTAACTGTACATAATTCACCAAATTTAGGAGTAACATAACTATGATTATATATTTATCAATTATAATGGAAAGAAATTTCTTAGCAATCTTACCTTCAACTTTAATTACTATCAATTGATGGTCTACTTAGCAGTCTTCCAGGACAACAAATATTCTAGGAATAGTCCTTGCTACATCATCAATGGTCATAGCCTCTTGAATGTTATAGATATTCCTAGTGTTCTCCTTCTAATGTGGAAAAGTTTTGAGAAAATATTATTCTCCACATTTTGGCATTGAATAGGATATTTTGGTCTCTTTCCCATTGATTCCATTGGTTGAGCTCCACTTTATGTTGGTTGATTTTGTTGACTTTTATAATGAGGAGGCTTGAAACTTTTTTTTTCTCTAGCAAGCTTCCCCTTCTTCCTGTCCTTCCATATCTTATGGACTTATAGATTGTTCTTTCTCTAGTCATAACAATACTTAGACTTTTTAATGGCCTCATTCAAAGTTTGGGGTACACAAAACCCTATTTGTCTCTATAGGATTGAAGTAATCCACTTAAGAGATGTTGGATATTTATCTTCTCATCTCTAATGTACTTGATATATCTCAACATTTTTAAGAATTTTTCCATGTAATTACCTACGGTCATCTATATAAACTTTAAATCATAGAATTATTTGAACTTAGCATCATAGTACCTATCAAAGATATACTTTTGTTGTAAGTACTTCTTGAACTACTTCTAGACAATCTTTCTCTCATTGATTTTATTGAATTTTCTGAGATGTTCCCACCAAATTGATGCTCTTTCATTCGAATAAAGTATGGATGCTCTAGCATTCATGTTCCTGGAGTAATCATGAATAGGGAAATACTTCCCTATCCTAAGAAGCTAAGCCTCAACTTCCTATCCTAATTTTATCTTACCATCAAAACTAGGTGGTTTTTCTTTTTTGAATTTCTCCCAAGAAGATTTTCACCTATAATATATTTTCTTCATAATCATAAGGTTTGTGTTCATCTTCCATGTTGCATAATTCTGCTCAGTCAAACAATACTAAGGCTCCATTTCACTCTGTCTATTTCACTCTATTTTAATAAGCATAATTTACAATAATAACTTGTTAGCTTAACAATGTCAGAAAAACATCATTATAACATCTCTATTCATTCTTGATTTCATGCCCATATAAATTCAATACTATAAAAAGATCTTGACATAGTCCTCCTTTTACATTTCTTACCCATAAAAACCCTAATGATGTAACATGGGATCTAATACCATATTAGAATGTCCCCATCCCTCTTAGTAACCTTATGGAGAAATAGGGGGCATGTTTTTGTCTTTTACTTCTTATTTTCTACAATCTAGGGTTTCTTCATATCCCTTACCACATATTCCCCTTCAAATGAAATTACTTTAGTTTATTTAAAGAATCTTTGTTGGGCCTTTTGATCCATGCTTGCATGTGTCCTTCTTAACGTTGGGGATTTTATACCCAAGGTTCGTCCAAAGTTGTCCAATGAAACCCCAAAGCACTAGCATATCAATACTTGTCCAAGGCAAAGGAAGGTTTCATATGAGATGCAGAGAGGATCATAGAGACCATAAGGTCTTGTGACAGGGATGAAGTCTAAACACATGAAAACTCACCAAGGTTGGCATCCATGCAGCTCATATATGACAAACTATTAGCACTAAGAATTAAGAAAATACACACACATATTCAACTCATGCATGATATACACAAAATAGATCAGAACTATCACATCTTTATTACTAGATATATTCCATCACAAAAAAGATATACAGTGTGTAGGACAGATACATATGAAATCCATATTACTTCATATCTTATCTATATAAATCCTCATAATTACAACATGTTTTGTAATGCACCCTATCTCAAAACTTAGACATACAACATACACATAAATATATTCAAATGATTACAGTATTACAAAAGACTCTAAGAAATCTCAATACTCAAGACTTAGTGACTCTTCTTTCCATAGTATCTAACTAGCCAATCAACCAACCAACCAACCCTATTTTTTATATTAGTGATTCATTTTATAGATTTATCTATTATGGAGCSATGTCCCTTTCTGCTCTGCTCCACTCGTTTTCCTGAAAAAAATCCCTCGCATGCTTCTGGTGTCTGTCATCACTCCATGTAAAYGTTTTGTATCAATGGAGATCTTAACTTATTGGCCAACTTATCTTCTAGAAGTCCCATGTCCTTGTATGTTGTTGGTATTAATCATTTGAGGATATTYCCCAATGATTCCATTCTTGATTTTGGTGGGTGTCTTCTTGATTTCTGATGCAACTAAAAAAACTCGGACCAACATGCACTTGATAGACTCTGACTTGGGCATGTTACATCAAAATTTGGTCGGGCAGGCATTTTCTAGTTCTTCTTCATGCAAAACTTGGAATTCTCATGCATTGTACTTGAACTTGAGTGTGCACAATTTCGTTTGTGTGCGCACATGAATTGAACCTAGAAATTTGGGTGCCAACATATCCCCACCACTATTATTTGGCTTGTCTTTGAGCCAAATGGTTTAGGGAATGATCTGTGTAATAGATGGCACCATGCATTTGAGGTTTTATACAAATTCATGAAACTAATGCTTAGGCTTGGAAAAATTCTCTTGGAGTGCTTGCGTAAGTTGGGCGGTTGCATCTGTGTCTCCAGGTGTGAATGGAAGGTTTGTGAGAATGGTGTTATTGAGTTTTTCAATGAGAGGGACGAAAATGGCTAGCACATCAAAGAGTTGGGTGAACAAGGTCAAGGTTTCATCGCTCGTAATGGAAATCATATTAGGCATTCTTTTTTGTTGATCCATTATTGCGGTGATCTCTTTTTTTCTTGCAGCGATAGCCTACATTGCAGTGATGTGCTCCCTAGGAGGTAGTGAATTGAGTTCTTGTTTCTTTTGTGTGAATTCAATTTCGACTGCAGAAACCCATTCTACAATTGTATATACTTCCTATGGGCTTAGGAGGTGAGTCCATAGGTCCAAGTTGTAGTTAACCAATTCAGAGAAGGCTTCCACCCATAGTTGGCCAATGTGGAGAGTTGTTTGGCTTGACTGAATCATTGTTGGGAGTGGTGAGGCAAGTGGATCAGTGTGAAGCATTGGTTGACCAACGATGATGAGATTTGATTCAATTTTTTGCACGTGAGATTTTACTGTTTAGAGATTAAGGCCTAGGGGAGTGTTGCAACCTGGAGCAAAAGTTGTAGAAATCATGGTGTATAAGCTATCCATGTCCCCCACCAGATCAGTGAAACTTGTATGGATATTAGTGTATTGGGCCTAAGCAACTGTGTGTGCCACCCCATCGGTGTCATATTTATTTTGTAAGGCTTGATGCTCCTAAATTTCTTTGTGGTAAATTTCACATGTCTTATTGTGCACAACGATGTAAACTTAATGTTGAATTTGTAATTGTGCATGGGCTTGAGAGAGCAGGTCATTACGCTCACCCAATTCAGAGATTAGGGTGGTGGCACAATCTCATACGAGAGGAGTAGGGATGGGTGCTAATGGAATAACACCATGATTGGCATCAAAAATAAGTAATGGGGGGGTGTACGCTCAAAGGATTTGAGCAGAAGCGCTAGAATTTGTGCCAGAAATAAATGGTCGTAGAGTATTGTATGGTATCGGTGTTGCGCCCCCTAGTTATCGATAAATATGGTAGACGTTGCACATAGCCTCAGAATTAAGTTGTTTCAAAGTAATAATTGGCATTGTAATGCATCTATTAATGTCCAAACTCTCGATGCAATCTAGTCCAGACCTAGCTGAGTGGATGCATTGGAATTGCCAACGGAAGAGCCCATTCATCGTCGCTTGGCCCCAACTAGGTTCGGTTGAACTGATAGTTTCACAGGTGGGGGATCCCGAGGGAGTTTGGATGTTACATTAGTATGGGTGACCCTACTATGGGAGGCTACATGCTAAGTCTGTTTTCACGTGGATTCTTCCTTCTTGCGGTCTTGATTGTGCTCAGTGTGTGTCTCTAGTGTCGTATTGTCCTCCACTGGAAGTGGTTAAATATGTGTGGGCCATTCGACCACACCTTGTTGGATGCCATCCTTAGTAATACAGAAAGGAAGGAGTACCATTGCAAATCCCTGGTCATCATTGGGATAGATTCATTTGTTATGTAAAGTACATTTAAAGAGAAGGTAACCATAATACCTATCTACAATGGTGGGAAAAATGCATTCTTATGACATGGTTTCCTGGATGAGTTGATGATACTAGTCCTGGAATAGGTCGTTGTGAGAATTTTAGATGCGAGGACCCTTTGTTTGATGCTTTTGTAGGAAACATGAAGCTTCAAAGGAATCCCATATTCTAGTAATACATTCAAACCCCCAAGGGGGATTCCAGAGTACCATAACAAGCAACAATAACATCCAAGTGTAATGAAACTCTTTTTTAGAATTTTGTTTTTCCAACAAATCATCAATAAATTTTATCAACACATATTGATCCCAGGTCATTTGAATCTCGACAACACACCACTCAGCTGCAACGACGACCCTGAATGGGCACCCTTCCTTAGTAAAATTGTGTAGGATTTTGTAAGCTATGAGATTAGTATCAAAGCGAACCAGATGAGCGTTGATCTATGAAATAAGTATTCCATTCCTCCCACTACAATTACAATATGTGCCTTATATATCATGTTGGTAAGCATCCTTAGCAGAAATGGCTTTCACTGGCTCCTCTCCCTACATGGGTAGGCCTGTCACACAGCGGATTACAAATTCATCAATGAGGTACTTCCCTCCCAGCCAAAGTTACCTCCATGCATTCTGGTTACCAAGAGGTGGGCACACAAGGTAATTGTTCCACTATGCCCAAAGTGAAGATATTCTAATAGGGGGAGGGTTCCTTCCTGTCAGAGAGGATGGGCCCACTCTTGTGTGATCGTTAATGTCTTTTCGTCTACACTATGAATAATGTGGGTATGATGGTGGAAGGCCAAGGTGGGGAACTACACGGAGTCACAAACATTGTAATTGATGAGCTGGACATCATGTACCCTCCCTATTGAGGAACCCATGACCATTATGTGTCAAGGTAATGCATGTTCTTCTGGTTGGTGATCAATGACAACCCTAGATCTATTCCAGCCATGTGGTCTGCTTGAGGAGGCCATGAAAATTATTATCCTAGGCGCTTGGAAAATCCTTGGTTAAGAATGAGGTGGATGGTTCTTGGTCATTGTTCGGCTACTATGTTGGTTCAAGTAAGCTTAGGGGATTTCTTGTAAATGAAGGAAGGTGAATATAGATCGGGATAGTATTAATGGGAAAAGAGGAAATATTCCAAATGAGTATTGCAGGACAACTAGACAATGTGCCAGAAGTAACTGCCACCAACGTCTGGAATATCTACTTGTACCGTATACCATAAATTCCATCCATTCTTTAGTTGATTAGAGGTTGCGTGAGTTATTGATATCATCAATTGTGAGCCCATATGTCAAATCACTTCTTAGGGAATAAATGCTAGTTAATTATCAATTTATCTACCATGTGTCTGAGTGTTGTGAGAAGGCCATCATGCCTATTGTTTGCATCCTCGGGAATGATATGTTGTGCAGGTACTTTATAACAAAAATGTCTTCATATTGATGTGTGAGAACCCCGGGACCATGAGGCCCAAAGTGTGATAGGGACATCTTCGTACATGTGCACCTATTTGTCATCAAGAGGTGTTGCACATGTTTGTCGTGTCTCCCGGTGTGGGTGTCGAGCAGCTATAGAAGTGAAAAGGCCCCCGGTAGGCTACAACATCGCTTCATAGGTATCCATCCTATCTGTTTTGTCTCCTAATGATCATTGGTTACATGCTTCCTATAGATTGTGTCTATTTTCTCAATGGAGTTAGTGGTTCCCCCAAATAAAGGCTCTATCCCTAAACATGGTCTCCAACAACTTGATTTTGGTTGCTTCGTTTGTAATCCTATTTACATATGATATTTCTTCACATGTAGAACAATGTTTCTCTGCATCATCCTTACCTGTTCAATGGAACATGGGTAGTTTCAATGTATTGTCTTGATTCACCATCTTCAAACTTGAACTAGTTGTAACTCTTTGACTGTTAGGGGATGGAATTCTCCACACCACTATTTATTGGGGTAAAGTATTGTCAACTTCACCTTCTTCTTCATTTGTCTCTTCACTTCTCTCTTCTTCTCTCCCTTTTACTCCAATATATTCACTATCTACTTTGTTTTCTTCTTGATTAAAATTGTGCAAGGGGTGGTACAAGGGGTGTAAGTCCATCTCCTTTTGAAACTTCTTGCGAGGTGACCCAAAGAGGTATTTACTTGTAGTCACGCAAGACCATCTACTATTATCAACTCATCTCCCCCACCACTAGGGGAGCCTCCATATTCCTTTTATTCTGGCACACCAATACTCTACGATCTACCTCCCTATCCTAATTGTGCACCACCAATGTGCGCTCTTTCTTCCATGTCAACCTACATACTACAAATATGCGCTTTGTCTCTCAATCCAATCTACACACTGCCACTTTGTGTGTAATCGCCTCCTTCAAACAACACACTACTACTTAATGTGTCATCCTCTCTTCTTATTATTGCACCACTACTCTACGCTTCATCTTCTTCTAAGGTTGCGACACTCTGCAACAACAAAGGGGTGTGGTCTTCATCACTTAGGTCCATACTAGTATCACTACTGGTATCCCTATTGGACAACATATCCTCTATGCCATGCTTCTTTGCGAGCCTACCCTTGTCTGTTCTCCACTCTGGCACAACACACTCTCATGTACCACCACCTGGTGTAGTTTATTTAATATTCATCTTGGACCTGAAACTTCATTGTGCGCCCCTCGCTAATTCTTTTCCACCTCTCTCTTTCTCTCTTCATCTTATCTCAACTCTTCTTGTGTACCTCTCGACTATTTTTCTACTTTACTCTTCTGGGTCCATTCCATACCTAAACTCATCTTAACAATTTATGGAAATTCCTCAATGGATCCATATTCTCTATGGATTTCCCCCATCTTTGCAACCCCCCCACGCTAGGGTATTTTACTCACCCATTCAATTGGGCTTCATGCGCATCATCCCCTTCTCCACGAATAACATTTTTATTGAAAGAGGAATTTCTTCCAACGTCATCTTTCTCAATCCTTCTGCAAATTCTCTTTCATACTTGTTGAAATAATTAGTGTATTCTATGGTGAATTCAATAATGTAGCCTTATTTTACTTGAGAAACCATAAATCAATAGCCCGACTCCACTTATTATCCAACGCTTTCAGTTCTTCAAGCTTGGCTTGATCCCAAACCACTGGCTCCAATGGCCACACTAGAGAATTGGTAGCAGTTTTCCTTTTTATCCATTCATGCAACAAATAAGGAAATTAAACAAACAAAATATCATGCATATCCAAGTAAAGATACTTTTCTTTCCATTACTTTGCATTCACCCTCAATCCTTGAGTCTCTTGCAGGGAAAACTCATTTTCTTTTACCTCGACCCAATCTTAATTTCCTCATTCGATGGATGCCACCTCATTTCTTTCCTTCATCGTTCCCGACAATAATTTCAAGTCCCAACAATGGAACCATTTGTTGGGTGTTTTGATCTAATCTTGCACGTGTCCTTCTTAATGTTAGGGAGTTTAGACCCAGGCTTCGTCTAGAGTAGTCCAATAAAACCCAAGAGCACTGATATGTCAATCCTTGACCAAGGTCGAGGAAGGTCCCACCTAAGATGAAGAGAGGATCATAGAGACCATAAGGTATTTTGACAGGGATGAAGGATAAACACATGAAAATTCACTAGGGTTGGCATGCATGCAACTCATATCTAACAAATTATTATCACTAATAATTAAAAAAAATACACACACATATTCAACTCATACATGATAGACACAGAATGGATCATAACTGTCACATATTTATTACTAGAGGTATTCCATCACAACATAGATATACAATGCATAGGATATATACATATGATAACCATAGAACTTCGTATCTTTATATAAATCCTCATAATTACAACATGTTGCGCAAAGCGCCTTACTCAAGACTCAGACATACAACAGGAACAAAAACATATTCAAAGAATTACAATATTACAATAGGCTCTGAGCAAGCTCAATACTCAAGACTTCATGATTCTTCTTTCCTTAGCATCTAACTACCTACCCAACCAGCCAGCCAACCCTATTTCTGATATTAGTGCTTCCTTTTATAGCCTTCTCTGTTGAGGAGCGATGTCTCTTTCTTCTCTACTCCACTCATTTTCCTAAAAAAACTGCCTCACACGCTTTTGATGTATTCCAACACTCCACATAGAATTTTTTCATCAATGCCGCTCTTATTTTCCTATCCAACTCATCTTCTGGAAGACCCTTGTCCTTGTATGCCACTAGAAGTAATCCTTTGGGGATATTTCCTTATGATTCCTTTCTTGATTTTGGCGGGCATCTTTTTCATTTTCAGTGCGATTGACAAAACTCACACTGAAATGCGCTTGATAGACTCTAAACTAGGAACAATACATCAAAATTTGGTCTGTCACACACTTTCTAATTCTTCTTCATCTAAAACTTGGAATCCTCGTGCATTATACTTGGAACTGAGTGAGCACAACTTTGTTTGTGCATGTGCACGAATTGAACCCAAAACTTTAGGTGCCGACAGTATTTACATATTGGGTTAATGAATCTTGACTCATCCTTAAAAATTCATACCCATAGGACCATTTCTAAATATTGAAGGGAAATCTTTTGATATGCCCGGATGAACCATCGAGATTCTTTGAAATATTGAAATAAGAACATCTTCCAATATGACATGTTGAACCATCGGGGTCCTTGAAATATTGAAAGGAGAACATATTTCGATATGCCCTAATGAACCATCGAGACTCTTTGAAATATTGAACCTTCTTCGAAAGACTTTCCCAAAAACAATGTTATTGGGCCTCTTCAAATGTACTTCCTCAAGACTAAAACATCCAAAGATGAACTGACCACCATTTGAAGTTATCACTATGAAATTAAAGGGGTTTACACTCAATATTAGACCTGTAAGCCTCAAATTCCCTTTATAAATTCAAAGGCCTTGCTTCATATTGGCACCTGACCTACAACCACGCCAATATGAATAATGATTTGAACTTATATATGACCTTTTCCATCCAAATTCCAATGTAGCACATAAATCCCCAAGCATAACATAGATGGGAACCAAATTTAGTAATTTAGTTCAAACCATAAAGGCTCGCATCCTATCAAAATAATCATCATACAAACATAAGACTCTATACAAAAGGTAATTTGGCCAAATAAACTCTAAGGCAATTTTGAATTACAGGGCATGCTTACAATGCAACAATCATACATGCAATTTCATAAATTCAATAATTTGAAGACCTTGCTTCATATTGGCACTTGTCCTACAACCACACCAATATGAATAATGATTTGAATTGATAAATGACTTTTTCCATCCAACTTCCAATGTAGCACATAAATCCCCAAGCATAACATAGATGGGAACCAAATTTAGTAAGGAAGTTCAAACTATAAAGACTCATATCCTATCGAAGTAATCATCATACAAACATAAGACTCTATGCAAAAGGTAATTTGGCCAAATAAACTCCAAGGAAATTTTGAATTACAAGGCATGCTTACAATACAACAATCATACATACAATCTCATAAATTCAAGAATTCCATTCCAATTCACATGTAAGAAACACAACTTAACTTTAGAATTATAAACATGAATTCAATACAACAAATCATAGAAGAGATGTAGCACTTGTCTTCTAAACATGATGGTCCAAGGAAATTGGTTGCTAGCAAACAATTTTCCACCCAACTGTAAGTAATCCTTTATGGACACCACCCTCATGATGGCATATGTGGCCATCAGGGCTCATCACCAATGATTTCCCATCCACCCCTAATATAACAAATGCGTGTTTGTGATTAGCCTAATTTTTCTTACAATGCAACAATCATATATATAATCTAAAAAATTCAAGACTTCCATTCCAACTCATGTGTAAGAAACACAGTGTAATTTTAGAATTACAAACATGAATCCAATGCAACAAATCATAGAAGAGATGGAACACTTATCTCCTAAACAATATAGTCCAAGGTAATTGGCTGCTAGCAAGTAATTTTCCAGCTAACTATAGGTAATACTTTATGGAAACCACCCTCAAGACATTGGGCTATGTGGCCACCATAGCTCATCACAAACAATTGCCCATCCACCCCTAATAAAACAAATGTGGTGTTTGTCATTGGCCTAATTTTGCTCACTTTTTTAGGTGTGAGTATTTTCATTTGGAAACATCAATATCACAATGTTAAACTCCATTTCCATCATCACGTGAGCTCAATCATCTCATATTGAGCTAAGTCAAACCAAAGTTGGCCAAAAAATGCATAGCACAATATTTACCTCATTTTCTATGAATGGATCATGCATGAAATCCATCAAAACTATCATGTTCAAGTAGAAAAAAAATTATTGTGTTGACTCATTAATGCTTGTGTGCCTTCAAAAATGGCACAATGGGTAAGTGTGGACCTAATCCATTATTACTAATTATAGGTTTTGATCGAGTATTCCTTCATAATCCTTATCCCATTACTTCATTAATTCATTGGGATAGTTCACATTAAATCTAGCTCCAAAAGAAGATCCACCATTTCACCTATAAATAAAGGCATTGAGGTCACACAATTCATCCCTAATCCATAGTAAGTTTATTCTATTGGAATTCATCTAGAGAGATCTTTCACCCTAGCTCCCATTTTCTCTACCAAGCTTGGAGTTGGATCACATAAGGATAAAAAGGACCCATCCCTAAGGGTGACTTTGGAGCCCACCTAGATACATCAAGTCATCCACAAAGTGTTGTTGTAAGTAACATTTCCATTAGTTTAATAAAAAATCACATTTTTTTTACTCTATCTTATGCGCTAATGTTAGATGTTAGCTAATAAGTTTACTAATTGGTGTTTGTATCTTGTTTATTTCATATAGGTCATGGAGTGGCATGCCTTAGTCTTTTCATTTCCTTTTACTTTCATTTTGTCTGTTACTTACTTCATATAACTTCTAAAGTATTTTCGGCACACCCTTTTGAAAAAATCCCCACCATAGTTCACCCACAAYGTTTCAAAACACCTATAGTATAAATACRATGCAATAATACAAGCCAGAATTACTCTATGCATAATGCATCAAATACACGTATTTTTTCTATTAATATCTAGGGTTGGTCAWTTTAGAAGTGTCAATCATCATAGTTCTCAAAAAAGAAATCAATATTCCCACCTTGAAACAAAATGGTGGCCATATACATAGCAAAGTTATGAGCATTAAATTGGAGTGGAGAAGGAAACAAGCTATAGACACTCAAGTTACTCACCCCACCATATTTTCTCTCYGGATTAGCCTAGAAAATACCTATAGAATTCTTCAGGTAGCCATCCAACTAGCCCAACCATGGCTGATCTAGGTGGATATCGGTGGCCACCCACCTTTTCCAACTGGCTCAAACTAGTTTTCTGGCAGTTTTGGTAATTTACTATTTTTAGCAGTTTTTAACTTCTGAGGCCATTTTGAGGGCCTAAATGAATATTTTTTGGGATAGAGGTTCTCAATGATAGCTGAAGGATCTAATTGAGCCCCCTAAATGAATCTCCTTGACAATACATTTCCAACGAGTTATCGTGCACCTAAAACGGAGATCGTATGCAAAATTTACGACCTTGAGAAGTTGATGTACTAACTTACCCAAACAGGGCCCCCATGACTTTTGGCACTTCATCTCCTAGGGTTAGTTTTTTGGATCTCTAGGGTTTTTCACATTCCTATTTATTGTAAAAAGGCCTTCAGAACCTCATTGTAACCATCTTCTTGCGAATTACCAACTAAGCTAGAGGCAAAGCCATGTTTATGTGCATGTGTGCACATTACCTAACAGAGTATGAGGATTTAAGGAGGCCTAGACCTAAATTACCAGTGAGCTAAAGGTGAAACAATGTTTGTATGTGTATGCATGTGTGCATGGGCATCATTATTATTTCAAGTCTCATTTTTCTTAGTTCATTTTTTTTATTTTTATTTAAAAGCATCATTAGCTTATACATCTCATATGTGTGTGTCTGTGCTTTTGTATCTGCGAGAGAACATGGAGAGGGATCAACAACAAAAGCATCATATAGCCCCATTTAAGGGAATCACATGTCACTTACAAGGAATTGAACTTGGGTGGAGAGGGTAACAATCAGTCCTCCCCCCCATATGGGCTGACAAGTGGAAAGAGACAGAGGACAAATGGCACGGGGAAGCAATGGGAGTTAATAACCCCTACCGCCAGCCTCCCATCCATTATTTCATAATGAACCGCACTCGGTGGAGAGTTAAGGTAGTGTGTTTGGGCAACTTTGAAGGTTTAATGGCCTCCTGCGTGAGCCAGACCAGGAGTACTATGCTAGGCACCAGACCTAGGGAATTCATCACCTCGGATTTCATGGCAAGCCTCCCTGTCAACTCGGGCTGCACTATGATGGAAAATGCCTTCATGAATTCTCTCATTTTCACTCTGCATTTTCTCTTGCTCCTCCTCTCTCTCGGGATTTCTCATTGCAATATTTCCCCACCGGTCCCTCTGCCCTTCATCCTCACTCCACCGCAGGCTGACCTTTGCAATCCCTCCACCATGCCAAGAGAGAGGGGAAAGTCCAGAAGAGGATCGTTGTATTACAACGCCCTCTCCAGGTGTAACAGACTCAGCCCCTCCCAGTTAGATATCATCACAATTCACACCTCCAACACCAGGCATAATATCCAGGGGGGCGCCTTAGCTTCGCTCATCACCCCCTCACATCCCCCCTTTGATCCCTAGCAGTCGCTCGGTCGGAGAGGAGGTGCCACCTCCGAAAGAGAGCACTCCTATGCTCAATTATTCTCTTGCCCCCCCAAAATACACCCACAGGATCAGGTGTTTGGCACAAACAGTTGCATTGTGGAGGAAGATATTCCCCCAAGCAGGAAGGTGGAGAAACATACGACGAGCATTGGCGAGGAAATGGAGGTAGAGACACCTATGCTCTCCTCAAACCGACTCTCGGACGAGGACCTCCAACTCATTTTCGAAATTCGGCAAAAGCCGGACGACCAGATGTACATTCAGCGCATCCTCTGCTAGAGAATGGATATCATGTTTGATGCTTTGGTGGATGCCCCAACGCGGAATCGCTACCCAACATGCGGCCATAAGTTTGTCCATGCCTTCAACATCCATGGCAGCTCGAGCTCATGCAAGGAATAACATCTCCAGGTTTTTTGTTTCCTCTCCTTCTGGTTTTGTCACCTCTTCAAAAATGGGCAGAATATTTGCCTCTCGACGCAAGCTAGATGGTCATGGCGACCAACTTCTGATTATTGTTTCGTTCATACTGTCTAATTTATGCTGTGACGTGTCAAACTCTAAGCTTTTTTATGAAACCACCTGTTTTGGTTTCCCTTTTGTGGCAGAACAGGTGGCTAATAGTTTGCATTATATAGACATTAGCAAAAAATAATATAAGGATCTCACTTCACTTATAAAAAAAAACAATCATTCTGCCCAACCACCCAAGCTATATCCACTAGACCACTTTATGATTAATGATTAATTACTTTAAACTTTATATAAAAAAAATTATTAATATAAATTTATATCCTCCTAACATTGATTAATATAAATTTATATCTCCTAAAAATTTATATACAAAATTTTATTAATATAAATCTATATCTCTCTAAAATTTATTAAAGAATATTTTTTTTAATAATCTTTATTTATGTAAAAATTTAAAATAACAAAGGAATCCATCACAAAAAATTGCTTAATAAATACAAATAGTGTTGGTTAGACATCTACATTTCTTTACCAATAAAACACCAATGAATATTTTAAATATTGCTTAATAAATACAAATAGTGTTGGTTAGACATCTACATTTCTTTACCAAAAAAACATCAATGAATATTTTAAATAGTAAATTATATGCTACTATAACAAAAGATCCTCTCGCTTAGAACCATCACTTTCATCACCTTAGGCGAGTTGAGAAAGGAGAATCACATCGTTACAAACTTTTATTAATTTGGCATCTTATGTGAAATGATAATTGATTTTAATTTACATTTTTTTTGCTTATAAATTTTAATTTTCCAAATTATTTTTAATTAAAAAATTTAAAATCAAATAAAGTTTTAATTTAATTTTATTATTTTTTTTATAAAATTTAATTCTTTAAAAGATACAATTAATTTTATTATTTTTTTTTATAAAATTTAATTCTTTTAAAAATAGAAATTGTGATGCAAGGATTTATGGTGACAAAAAATCTATTTAATTTAAAATAAATTTAAAAATCAAATTCCCGTGTTTTTTAACTAAACCATGTGGATGAGATATTTTGAGATATTTTCAGAGATTGAGGTGGACACTTTTTCCTCTCATATTCTTATAATAACATCCACCTAATTTGGCCATGCGTGTCGGCTAAGCGGGTCTCACTTTACGGAAGATTGATACCAATTGATGGGTATCCATTGACTTCAATGGAGTGGAACAAGGGCCATTGGATTATATTTTTCAATGTACAATTCGAAATATTTTTCTCGGTGAAAATTGATATTTCGATATTCGATGGATGATTTTAACGCTTAATTTGGATTATCAAAAATGGTGGGAAATGATTAAATGTGAATGGGGAGCAACGATCAAAATTGAATTCGTCTTTCCTTTTTTAAAGGGTTTAAACTTGTTTTAGAAGAATTATTCAAAAAACACTCTAAAAAATGTAATTTTTTGAAAATGTCATTTATAAAAGGCAACACATATCATAAAATGTCAAAAATGGTTAGATTTTTCAATAACCCATCAGTGTTCTTACTTCCAATTCTTGAGTGGTCAGTGAGCATTGGTTCATCACACAATACTTGTCTTTGACATCTAAAGACTAAAATTATCTCTATTCTAGTTGGCTCTTATCTATTCCCTAACATGGTGTATCCTTCGATGACACACCCATCCACAATATTTAAGTCCATCACATAGCTCACATCTAGATAAATATCCTCCCACCATATTGGTGTATTATTTTATGTGTCACTTCATGAAAGCTTCCCAAAGAAGCTTAGACACCTTATTTTTTTGAATCCCCACTTGAATTCATGTGTTATGAGCATTGTCGATTCTTGTCAATATGATAATTGACATCACAATTAGCTTACATACTTCATGTTTTTGAATCCTACACTCCCCATAATGCCATTTGCTTTGTTATCTTTTCCTCTAACACTTGCTAAAATGTCAATTCCTTTGTTATCTTTGCATCCACTCTTGGCTTATTAAAAAAACAAAACAATTAGTCATAGGCTATGGATGTAAATTGTAATAACATTGGGTGATTATTAGCAAGAAAGTCAATTTTGAAGAGAAAACAATAGACATCTCTCTTTTTTCGTGTTCACATATTCCATCTCACTAATAGTATCCAACATGTTGATTCATAGCTATTTTATTGCATTCATAATGCTATGTGTTTGCCTATTAAAATTCATCACATGGTTATAGCTTTGGTATCTAATATGATTATTATTTCAACACATTGACATGTCGCTCAACCATTTAGTATGTAATTCATTTCATCCCCACTAATAAATTAGATAATATTAAAAAAGCACATAACTAAGAACTAAATGTAAATCTCTCAACGATCCCCAATCTTGTACAAGTTTCGTCAAATTCATCATAAAGATAATGCATAGTTTTTCTTTGTTTCACATAAAACTATTTAATGATTGTGTTTGGGATTAAAAAAGTTATTAATCTTGTTGAAAATTTCTAACTTGTATGTTCTTGATTAAGCCTAGATATGAACTTGCACAAATCCAACCTTGTCAACATCACAAAACCTAAAATTGGGATTACAATAATGAGAATTGTGATTTTATTCATTCAATTTTTAACATCATTAAATCCTCACTCCTTTTTTCTCCAAAATGATTATTCSCCTTTTCSYGATTCCATGCATCTTTATCGATCACACTTTTTYACTTTCCTTCTTATTTCTAGCAACATTGACATTAATATGACAATACTTTGCAAAAATTTGAGAATGCCCCATAGCTCTCTTCCTCTCCTGCCTCATCCCAAGCCCAAKATCAAGGAAATKTATCCTTTGTAGCATTGATGCTTGGAACAAMAAWTTTGAAGCTAGGTGAGWTTCTTAARAAATMTATKGAGAAGGTAACATAATTGTTATTATCATCAAACTTATGCATTAKGAATTATGCTCTAACATCCCACYCTTTCATGCATTTTCACATGGATTGAGATATAAAATGAACAATCAATATCCTCAATAAAAAAAATGTACCTTGTGGTCTTGATGAGTAATATTCTTCGGTTTYGTGTTTCTATGGATCTTGGGAAGCTCCAAATCATAAACATATTCACCTAAATAATAAGCAATTGATGCAGTCATGGGAGATTGTCATGTTCCTAGAGGCCTATAATGCAAGTAGGGCATCTTCATTGCATTTATAGTATTTTGATAGAATTATGATTTCAACAATGGCCTCAAGATCTACTACAACTTCTTCTTTTCTAATGATATCTAAAATGAATATGACTCCCAAGGTTAAGTAGGATTGGGGCATGTTCAAAATATGACCATAAAATGCAAGACTCGTGCATCAATGGATACATAGATTACATCCTCTCTTATATGGGTGTTTGCAAAAATGTTTGATTTGGTGATTGTGTCTAAAGTTTTATATATTCATTTTTAACACTTTGAAATTCATCCAACGTGGCTCAATGGTTATGATTTTTTACTATTATTAATGTAAATATAACCCGTCAAAAGATTACATTTGAAATTACAAAGTATGCTTATTATTACTTTTTATTGAAATTTTAATCTATTTATTTGGTTCTTCATTAAATTATAACATTTTAAATAATTGGAAGGACAATATTTTATTTAGATATTATTTTTAAATATGTATCTAGTTTACTCTTGTCAGTTGAAGTATAACTACGTTTTCAACTTTTCATTTGTTGGATTATTGAGAGGGGGGTGAATCAGTAATAGAGCAATATAATCTTTTTTAACCAAATAATCCAAGTGTTATGTCAATGTAGAATTATCATCCAATAATGAGCAATGAACAAATGAGCAATCATACACATACACAATACACCAGTGTTTTACATGGAAACCCAAAGCGGGAGAAAACCACAGAATGTTTTTTCTTATATGTCTTGAAGAATTACATTCATTGGAAGCACCAACTTCCTTTGTTTTCCAGCTGCAACTAGAAGGAGGCTCCAACCCCCTAGTTTCTCAGGCTACAACTTGAAGGAAGCTCTAACTCCCCAATTCTCTAGCTACAACCAGAAGGAGGCTACAACCCCCTATGTTCTCCAGCTACAACTGGAAGGTGGATACAACCACCTGTCCTTGCCCCGTCCAATCGCCCTGAAGTAGAAGTAGAATGATGGAACCACTGTCACACTATCATTGTGAGATATACCATTGTAAACCTGTACCAATAAATCTAAACCATGTATCAACCATGCATCAACCTGTACCTCAACCTGTAATCAACATGTACCATAAACAAGTGCATCAACCATGCACCAACCTGTACCTCACCCCGCCATATTTTCTCTCGGGAATAGCCTAGAAAATCCCTATAGAATTCTTCAGGTAGCCATCCAACTAGCCCAACCATGGTTGTTCTAGATGGATATCGGTGGCCACCCACCTTTCCAACTGGCTCAAACCATTGTTTTGGCAATTTTGGCAATTTACTATTTTTAGCAGTTTTTAACTTCTGAGGCCATTTTGATCGCCTAAATGAAGATTTTTTGGGATAGAGGTTCTCAATGATAGCTGAAGGATCTAATTGAGCCCCCTAAATGAATCTCCTTGACAATACATTTCCAACGAGCTATCGTGCGCCTAAAACAAAGATCATATGCAAAATTTACGACCTCGAGAAGTTGATGTACTAACTTACCCAAACGGGGCCCCCATGACTTTTGGCGCTTCATCTCCTAGGGTTAGGTTTTTGGATGTCTAGGATTTTTGACATTCCTGTTTATTGTAAAAAGGCCTTTAGAGCCTCATTGTAACCATCTGCTTGCGAATTACCAACTACGCTAGAGGCAAAACCATGTTTATGTGCACGTGTGCACATTACCTAACAGAGTATGAGGATTAAAGGAGGCCTAGACCTAAATTACCAGTGAGCTAAAGGTGAAACAATGTTTGTATGTGGATGCATGTGTGCATGGGCATCATTATTATTTCAAGTCTCATTTTTCTTCATTTTTTTCATTTTTATTTAAAAACACCATTAGCTTATACATCTCATATGTGTGTGTATGTGCTTTTGTATATGCGAGAGAACATGGAGAGGGCTCAACAACAAAAGCATCATATAGCCCCATTTAAGGGAATCACATGTCACTTACAAGGAATTGAACTTGGGTGGAGAGGGTAACAATCAGTACTCCCCCCCAGATGGGGTGACAAGTGGAAAGAGACAGAGGACAKGTGGCATGGGGAAGCAATGGGAGTTAATAACTCCTACCGCCAGCCTCCCATCCATTATTTCATAATGACCTGCACTCGGTGGAGAGTTAAGGTAGTGTGTTTGGGCAACTTTGAAGGTTTAATGGCCTCCTGCGTGAGCCAGACCGGGAGTACTATGCTAGGCACTAGACCTAGGGAAGTCGTCACCTCGAATTTCATGGCAAGCCTCCCTGTCAACTCGGGTTGCACTATAAATGAAAATGCATTCGTGAATTCTCTCTTTTTCACTCTGCATTTTCTCTTGCTCCTCCTCTCTCTCGGGATTTCTCATTGCAATATTTCCCCACCAGTCCAAGAGAGAGGGGGAAGTCCAGAAGAGGATCGTTGTATTACAACGCCCTCTCCAGGTGTAACAGACTCACCCCCTCCCAGTTAGATCTCAGCACAATTCACACCTCCAGCCCCAGGCATAATATCCAGGGGGCGCCTCAGCTTCCCTCATCACCCCCTCACTTCCCCCCTTTGATCCCTAGCAGCCGCCCGGTCGGAGAGGAGGTGCCACCTTCGAAAGAGAGCACTCATATGCTCAATTATTCTCTTGCCCCCGCCCTCCCAAAAAAAAAAAAAAAAAAAAATACACCCATAGGATCAGGTGTTTGGCACAGACAGTTGCATTGTGGAGGAAGATATTCCCCCAAGCAGGTAGGTGGAGGAACATACGGCGAGCATTGGCGAGGAAATGGAGGTAGAGACACCTATGCTCTCCTCAAACCGACTCTCGGACGAGGAGCTCCAACTAATTTTCAAAATTCAGAAAAAGCTGGACGACCAGCTGTACATTCAACGCATCCTCTCCCAAAGAATGGATATCCTATTTGATGCTTTGGTGGAAGCCCCAATGTCGAATTGCTGCCCAACATGCGGCCATAAGTTTGTCCATGCCTTCAACATCCATGGTAGCTCGAGCTCGTACAAGGAATAACATCTCCAGGTTTTTTGTTTCTCTCCTTCTGCTTTTTTCACCTCTTCAAAGATGGGCAGAATATTTGCCTCTCGACGCAAGCTAGATGGTTATGCCGACCAACTTCTAATTATTGTTTTGTTCATACTATCTAATTTATGTTGTGACGTGTCAAACTCTAAGTTTTTTTATGAAACCACATGTTTTGGTTTCCCTTTTGTGGCAGAACAGGTGGCTAACAGATGGCATTGTATAGACATTAGCAAAAATTAATATAAAGATCTCACTTTATTTACAAAAAAAAAAAAACAATCATTCCTCCCAACCACCCAAACTATATCCACTACACCACCTTATAATTAATGATTAATTACTTTAAACTTTATATGAAAAAATTATTAATATAAATTTATATCTTAGTAAAATTTATTAATATAAATTTATATCTCCTTTAAATTTTATTAATATAAATCTATATCTCTCTGACATTTATTAAAGAATATTTTTTTTAATAATCTTTATTTATGTAAAAAATTAAAATAACAAAGAATCCATCACAAAAAATTGCTTGATAAATACAAATAGTGTTGGTTAGACATCTACATTTCTTTACAAAAAAACATCAATGAATATTTTAAATAGTAAATTATATGCTACTATACAAAAAGATCTTCTCGCTTAGAACCATCACTTTCATCACCTTAGGCGAGTTGAGAAAGGAGAATCACATCGTTACAAACTTTTATTAATTTGGCATCTTGTGTGAAATGATAATTGATTTTAATTTACATTGGTTTTGCTTATAAATTTTGAATTTTTAAATTATTTTTTAATTAAAAAATTTAAATCAAATAAAGTTTTAATTTAATTTTATTATTTTTTTTATAAAATTTAATTCTTTAAAAGATAGAATTAATTTTATTATTTTTTTTATAAAATTTAATTTTTTAAAAATAAAAATTGTGATGCAAGGATTTATGATGACAAAAAATCTATTTAATTTAATATAAATTTAAAAATCAAATTCCCATATTTTTTAACTAAACCATGTGGATGAGATATTTTGAGATATTTTAAGAGATTGAGGTGGACACTTTTTCCTCTCATATTCGTATAATAACATCCACCTAATTTGGCCATGCGTGTCGGCTAAGCGGGTCTCACTTTACGGAAGATTGATACCAATTGATGGGTATCCATTGACTTCAATGGAGTGGAACAAGGGGCATTGGATTATATTTTTCAATGTATAATTCTCGATGAAAATTGATATTTCGATATTTGATGGATGATTTTAACGCCTAATTTGGATTATCAAAAATGGTGGGAAATGATTAAATGTGAATGGGGATCAACGATCAAAATTGAACTCTTCTGCTATTTTTTAAAGGGTTTTAACTCATTTTAGAAGAATAATTCAAAAAACATTCTAAAAAAATGTCATTTTTTGAAAATGTCATTTTTAAAAGGCAACACATATCATAAAATGTCAAAAAAAGGTTAGATTTTTCAATAACCCATCAGTGTTCTTACTTCCAATTCTTGAGTGGTCAGT
>JASDQU010103697.1:156804-201279 GCA_032191745.1 Picea mariana
ACTTTCCTTCTTATTTCTAGCAACATTGACATTAATATGACAATACTTTGCAAAAATTTGAGAATGCCCCATAGCTCTCTTCCTCTCCTGCCTCATCCCAAGCCCAAGATCAAGGAAATTTATCCTTTGTAGCATTGATGCTTGGAACAACAATTTTGAAGCTAGGTGAGTTTCTTAAAAAATATATTGAGAAGGTAACATAATTGTTATTATCATCAAACTTATGCATTATGAATTATGCTCTAACATCCCACTCTTTCATGCATTTTCACATGGATTGAGATATAAAATGAACAATCAATATCCTCAATAAAAAAAATGTACCTTGTGGTCTTGATGAGTAATATTCTTCGGTTTTGTGTTTCTATGGATCTTGGGAAGCTCCAAATCATAAACATATTCACCTAAATAATAAGCAATTGATGCAGTCATGGGAGATTGTCATGTTCCTAGAGGCCTATAATGCAAGTAGGGCATCTTCATTGCATTTATAGTATTTTGATAGAATTATCATTTCAACAATGGCCTCAAGATCTACTACAACTTCTTATTTTCTAATGATATCTAGAATGAATATGACTCCCAAGGTTACGTAGGATTGGGGCATGTTCAAAATATGAACATAAAATGCAAGACTCGTGCATCAATGGATACATAGATTACATCCTCTCTTCTATGGGTGTTTGCAAAAATGTTTGATTTGGTGATTGTGTCTAAAGTTTTATATATTCATTTTTAACACTTTGAAATTCATCCAACATGGCTCAATAGTTATGATTTTTTACTATTATTAATGTAATTATAACCCGTCAAAAGATTACATTTGAAATTACAAAGTATGTTTATTATTATTTTTTATTGAAATTTTAATCTATTTATTTGGTTCTTCATTAAATTATAACATTTTAAATAATTGGAAGGACAATATTTTATTTAGATATTATTTTTAAATATGTATCTAGTTTACTCTTGTCAGTTGAAGTATAACTACGTTTTCAACTTTTCATTTGTTGGATTACTGAGAGGGGGGTGAATCAGTAATAGAGCAATATAATCTTTTTTAACCAAATAATCCAAGTGTTATGTCAACGTAGAATTATCATCCAACAATGAGCAATGAACAAATGAACAATCATACACATACACAATACACCAATGTTTTACATGGAAACCCAAAGTGGGAGAAAACCACAAAATGTTTTTTCTTATATGTCTCGAAGAATTACATTCATTGGAAGCACCAACTTCCTTTGTTTTCCAACTGCAACTGGAAGGAGGCTCCAACCCCCTAGTTTCTAAGGCTACAACTTGAAGGAATCTCCAACTCCCCAATTCTCTGGCTACAACCAGAAGGAGGCTACAACCCCCTATGTTCTCCAGCTACAACCGGAAGGTGGATACAACCACCTATCCTTGCCCCGTCCAACCGCCCTGAAGTAGAAGTAGAATGATGAAACCACTATCACACTATCATTGTGAGATATAGCATTGTAAACCTATACCAATAAATCTAAACCATGCATCAACCTTTACCTCAACCTGTACCATAAACAAGTGCATCAACCATGCACCAACCTGTACCTCACCCCACCATATTTTCTCTCGGGAATAACCTAGAAAATCCCTATAGAATTCTTCAGGTAGCCATCCAACTAGCCCAACCATGGTTGTTCTAGGTGGATATCGGTGGCCACCCACCTTTTCCAACCGGCTCAAACCAGTTTTCTGGCAATTTTGGTAATTTACTATTTTTAGCAGTTTTTAACTTCCGAGGCCATTTTGAGGGCCTAAATGAAGATTTTTCATGATAGAGGTTCTTAATGATAGCTGAAGGATCTAATTGAGCCCCCTAAATGAATCTCCTTGACAATACATTTCCAACGAGCTATCGTGCGCCTAAAACGGAGATAGTATGCAAAATTTACGACCTCAAGAAGTTGATGTACTAACTTACTCAAATGGGGCCCCCATGACTTTTGGCGCTTCATCTCCTAGGGTTAGGTTTTTGGATGTCTAGGGTTTGTGACATTCCTGTTTATTGTAAAAAGGCCTTCAAAGCCTCATTGTAACCATCTAATTGTGAATTACCAACTATGCTAGAGGCAAAACCATGTTTATGTGCACGTGTGCACATTACCTAACAGAGTATGAGGATTAAATGAGGCCTAGACCTAAATTACCAGTGAGCTAAAGGTGAAACAATGTTTGTATGTGTATGCATGTGTGCATGGGCATCATTATGATTTCAAGTCTCATTTTTCTTAGTTCATTTTTTTCATTTTTATTTAAAAGCATCATTAGCTTATACATCTCATATGTGTGTGTATGTGCTTTTGTATCTGCGAGAGAACATGGAGAGGGCTCAACAAAAAAAGCATCATATAGCCCCATTTAAGGGAATCACTTGTCACTTACAAGGAATTGAACTTGGGTGGAGAGGGTAATAATCATTCCTCCCCCCCAGATGGGGTGACAAGTGGAAAGAGACAGAGGACATATGGCATGGAGAAGCAATGGGAGTTAATAACCCCTACCGCCAGCCTCCCATCCATTATTTCATAATGACTCGCACTCGGTGGAGAGTTAAGGTAGTGTGTTTCGGCAACTTAAAAGGTTTAATGGCCTCCTGCGTGAGCCAAACCGGGAGTACTATGCTAGGCACCAGACCTAGGGAAGTCGTCACCTCGGATTTCATGGCAAGCCTCCCTGTCAACTCGGACTGCACTATGAAGGAAAATGCCTTCGTGAATTCTCTCATTTTCACTCTGCATTTTCTCTTGCTCCTCCTCTCTCTCGGGATTTCTCATTGCAATATTTCCCCGCCAGTCCCTCTGCCCTTCCTCCTCACTCCACCGTAGGCCGACCTTTGCAATCCCTCCACCATGCCAAGAGAGAGGGGGAAGTCCAGAAGAGGATCGTTGTATTACAACGCCCTCTCCAGGTGTAATAAACTCACCCCCTCCCAGTTAGATCTTATCACAATTCACACCTCCATCCCTAGGCATAATATCCAGGGGGCGCCTCAACTTCCCTCATCAACCCCTCACATCCCCCCTTTGATACCTAGCAGCCGCTTGGTCAGAGAGGAGGTGCCACCTCCGAAAGAGAGCACTCCTATGCTCAATTTTTCTCTTTCCCCCCCAAAAAAAATAAAATAAAATAAAATAAATACACCCACAAGATCAGGTGTTTGGCACAGACAGTTGCATTGTGGAGGAAGATATTCCCCCAAGAAGGCAGGTGGAGGAACATACGACGAGTGTTGGCGAGGAAATGGAGGTAGAGACACCTATGCTCCCCTCAAACCGACTCTTGAACGAGGACCTCCAACTCATTTTTGAAATTCGTCAAAAGCCGAATGACCAGCTGTACATTTAGCGCATCTTCTGCCAAATAATGGATATCCTGTTTGATGCTTTGGTGGATGCCCCAGCATGGAATCGTTGCCCAACATGCGGCCATAAGTTTGTCCATGTCTTCAACATCCATGGCAGCTCGAGCTCATACAAGGAATAACATCTCTAGGTTTTTTGTTTCCTCTCCTTCTGGTTTTTTCACCTCTTCAAAGATGGGTAGAATATTTGCCTCTCGACGCAAGCTAGATGGTCAAGACGACCAACTTTTGATTATTGTTTTGTTCATACTATGTAATTTATGCTGTGAYGCATCAAACTCTAAGTTTTTTTATGAAACCACCTGTTTTTGTTTTCCTTTTGTGGCATAACAGGTGGCTAACAGATGGCGTTGTATAGACATTAGCAAAAATTAATATAAAGATCTTACTTTATTTAAAAAAAAAAAAAAACAATCATTCCTCYGAACCACCCAAGCTATATCCACTAGACCACCTTATGATTAATGATTAATTACTTTAAACTTTATATAAAAAAAATATTAATATAAATTTATATCTCGTTAAAATTTTATTAATATAAATCTATATCTCTTAAATTTATTAAAGAATATTTTTTTTAATAATCTTTATTTATGAAAAAAATTAAAATAACAAAGAATCCATCACAAAAAATTGCTTAATAAATACAAATAGTGTTGGTTAGACATCTACATTTCTTTACCAAAAAAACATCCATGAATATTTTAAATAGTAAATTATATGCTACTATACAAAAATATCCTCTCGCTTAGAACCATCACTTTCATCACCTTAGGCGAGTTGAGAAAGGAGAATCACATCGTTACAAACTTTTATTAATTTGGCATCTTGTGTGAAATGATAAGTGATTTTAATTTACATTGATTTTGCTTATAAATTTTAATTTTTTAATTAAAAAATTTTAAATCAAATAAAGTTTTAATTTAATTTATTTATATTTTTATAAAATTTAATTCTTTAAAAAATAGAATTAATTTTATTATTTTTTTTTATAAAATTTAATTTTTAAAAAATAGAAATTGTGATGCAAGGATTTATGGTGACAAAAAATCTATTTAATTTAATATCAATTTAAAAATCAAATTCCCATATTTTTTTACTAAACCATGTGGATGAGATATTTTGAGATATTTTCAGAGATTGAGGTGGACACTTTTTACTCTCATATTCGTATAATAACATCCACCTAATTTGGCCATGCGTGTCGGCTAAGCGGGTCTCACTTTACGGAAGATTGATACCAATTGATGGGTATCCATTGACTTCAATGGAGTGGAACAAGGGGCATTGGATTATATTTTTCAATGTACAATTCTCGGTGAAAATTGATATTTCGATATTTGATGGATGATTTTAACGCCTAATTTGGATTATAAAAAATGGTGGGAAATGATTAAATGTGAATGGGGATCAACGATTAAAATTGAATTCTTCTTTTCTTTTTTTAAGGGGTTAAATTCGTTTTAGAGGAATTATTCAAAAAACACTCCAAAAAATGTAATTTTTTGAAAATGTCATTTATAGAAGGCAACACATATCATAAAATGTCAAAAAAGGTTAGATTTTTCAATAACCAATCAGTGTTCTTACTTCTAATTCTTGAGTGGTCAATGAGCATTGGTTTATCACACAATACTTGTCTTTGACATCTAAAGACTAAAATTATCTCTATTCTAGTTGGCTCTTATCTATCCCCTAACATGGTGTATCATTCGATGGCACACCCATCCACAATATTTAAGTCCATCACATAGCTCACACCTAGATAAATATCCTACCACCATATTGGTGTATTATTTTATGTGTCACTTCATGAAAGCTTCCCAAAGAAACTTAGACACTTTATTTTTGTGAATCCCCACTTGAATGCATGTGTTATGAGCATTGTCAATTCTTGTTAATATGATAGTTGACATCACATTTAGCTTACATACTTCATGTTTTTGAATCCTACACTCCCCATAATGCCATTTGCTTTGTTATCTTTTCCTCTGACAATTGCTAAAATGTCAATTCCTTTGTTATCTTTGCATCCACTCTTGGCTTATTAAAAAAACAAAACAATTATTCATAGGCTATGGATGTAAATTGTAATAACATTGGGCGATTATTAGCAAGAAAGTCAATTTTGAAGAGAAAACAATAGACATCTCTCTTTTTTCGTGTTCACATATTTCATCTCACTAATAGTATCCAACATGTTGATTCATAGCTATTTTATTGCATTCATAATGCTATGTGTTTGCCTATTAAAATTCATGACATGGTTATAGCTTTTGTATCTAATATGATTATTATTTCAACACATTGACATGTCGCTCAACCATTTAGTATGTAATTCATTGCATCCCCACTAATAAATTAGATAATATTAAAAAAACACATAACTAAGAACTAAATGTAAATCTCTCAACGATCCCCAATCTTGTACAAGTTTCGTCAAATTCATCATAAAGATAATGCATAGTTTTTCTTTGTTTCACATAAAACTATTTAATGATTGTGTTTGGGATTAAAAAAGTTATTAATCTTGGTGAAAATTTCTAACTTGTATGTTCTTGATAAAGCCTAGATATGAACTTGCACAAATCCAACCTTGTCAACATCACAAAACCTAAAATTGGGATTACAATAATGAGAATTGTGATTTTATTCATTCAATTTTTAACATCATTAAATCCTCACTCCTTTTTTCTCCAAAATGATTATTCCCCTTTTCCCGATTCCATGCATCTTTATCGATCACACTTTTTCACTTTCCTTCTTATTTCTAGCAACATTGACATTAATAGGACAATACTTTGCAAAAATTTGAGAATGCCCCATAGCTCTCTTCCTCTCCTGCCTCATCCCAAGCCCAAGATCAAGGAAATGTATCCTTTGTAGCATTGATGCTTGGAACAACAATTTTGAAGCTAGGTGAGATTCTTAAGAAATCTATGGAGAAGGTAACATAATTGTTATTATCATCAAACTTATGCATTGGGAATTATGCTCTAACATCCCACTCTTTCATGCATTTTCACATGGATTGAGATATAAAATGAACAATCAAAATCCTCAATAAAAAAAACGTACCTTGTGGTCTTGATGAGTAATATTCTTTAGTTTCGTGTTTCTATGGATCTTGGGAAGCTCCAAATCATAAACATATTAACCTAAATAATAAGCAATTGATGCAGTCATGGGAGATTGTCATGTTCCTAGAGGCCTATAATGCAAGTAGGGCCTCTTCATTGCATTTATAGTATTTTGATAGAATTATCATTTCAACAAAGGCCTGAAGATCTACTACAACTTCTTCTTTTCTAATGATATCTAGAATGAATATGACTCCCAAGGTTACGTAGAATTGGGGCATGTTCAAAATATGAACATAAAAAGAAAGACTCATGCATGAATGGATACATAGATTACATCCTCTCTTATATGGGTGTTTGCAAAAATGTTTGATTTGGTGATTGTGTCTAAAGTTTTATATATTCATTTTTAACGCTTTGAAATTCATCCAACGTGGCTCAATGGTTATGATTTTTTACTATTATTAATGTAAATATAACCCATCAAAAGATTACATTTGAAATTACAAAGTATGTTTATTATTAATTTTCATTGAAATTTTAATCTATTTATTTGGTTCTTCATTAAATTATAACATTTTAAATAATTGGAAGGACAATATTTTATTTAGATATTATTTTTAAATATGTATCTAGTTTACTCTTGTTAGTTGAAGTATAACTACGTTTTCAACTTTTCATTTGTTGGATTACTGAGAGGGGGGGTGAATCAGTAATAAAGAAATATAATCTTTTTTAACCAAATAATCCAAGTGTTGTGTCAATGTAGAATTATCATACAATAATGAGCAATGAACAAATGAACAATCAGACACATACATAGTACACCAGTGTTTTACGTGGAAACCCAAAGCGGGAGAAAACCACGGAATGTTTTTTCTTATATGTCTTGAAGAATTACATTCATTGGAAGCACCAACTTCCTTTGTTTTCCAGCTGCAACTAGAAGGAGGCTCCAACCCCCTAGTTTCTCAGGCTACAACCTGAAGGAAGCTCCAACTCCCCAATTCTCTGGCTACAACCAGAAGGAGGCTACAACCCCCTATGTTTTCCGGCTACAACTGGAAGGTGGCTACAACCACCTGTCCTTGCCTCGTCCAACCGCCCTGAAGTAGAAGTAGAATGATGGAACCACTGTCACACTATCACTGTGAGATATACCGTTGTAAACCTGTACCAATAAATCTGAACCATGCATCAACCATGCATCAACATGTACCTCAACCTGTAATCAACCTGTACCATAAACAAGTGCATCAACCATGCACCAACCTGTACCTCAACCTATAATCAATCTGTACCATAAACAAGTGCATCAACCATGCACCAACCTGTGCCAAACAACCTGTAATCAACCTGTACCATAAACAAGTGCATCCAACCATGTACCAAGTATGTACAAATCATGTTTCAACTACTCATCAATTATGACTCATCAATATGTACCAACATCATCAACTATACACCTCATGTATGTGCCAACTCATCAACTACTTGTCTCAACCATGTACTCAACATGTACCTCAACCAAAAGCCCTCATCAATTTCATCATTCAAATCTGATTTGTAGCTCTGTAATAGACCTGGTGTATATGATCACATTCCTGCAAACCTTCCTTAACTTTAACAACAAGAGACTAGCATTTTCCTCAAACTTTTCTTTAGTCTCACATGCCTAGTTTTGGATTAGTCAACAACCCTAACTTGAAGTAATCATAACTTTGAACCTATGATGTATAAATATTTGAAACTGATATACAATGTTCTTCAGTGTGTTTTCTACAATTCCCCCAGGTTTCACTACTTGGAACCTCTCATAAAAGGAGTTATAGAAAAAAATGGCATACCTTACTAAATTCTGGCTTATTCTAGAGACCAACCTTGTAGAGAGTGCCCTGCATGAAATATTCGTTGAATTGATATGAAACTGTTACAAAACATACTGTAGACTGTACCCTAACCAACACATTTTGTCTCACTAAATTTGGATCTGTTATGAATAATTTATGACATTTTTACCTGAAACACCTGTTTTTGACTAGTTTTAGGACTAGCCACAAACCCTATTTTCCACGCAGTGTAACTCGCAAAATACAACAACCCATAAATTGAATGTTTTACCACAGATAATTGGATACATTTTCTCAATGGAACAAAAATTTCACAGTCCAAATCATTATAGAAAAAACGTTATAGCGAAAATGGTGAGATGACCTGTAAATAACATACCTTAGAAAGCACCATCAAAAGAATTTATCCTTCCTTGCATTTCGGCCTTCTTTTCTTCACCTTCCCTCAGAATTTCGGCTTAGATATCCTTGGTTACCTCAGAAGCCTATAGATATTGAATATGCTCAAGTGTGTTTAAAATGAGAGAGCCTTGCCTCTTATTTATACTCTAAAAGTAGCTTTCTTAAAAACATCTTCTAGGTCACTTGGCCCGGTTTCCTTATTTTAGGGTTAACCCACTTATAATTTGTCCATTAAATTTATTATTTAAATAATTTATTTTGTATTCACTTTTAATTATAACACACTCATCACTTCACTTTATTATTTACCTTCTAAAATCTCTTAAACCACTTTGACTACTTTGACCTTTTGGGGCTTCTAGATGACATATGAGGGTCCTCCAACTTCATAAGGCCATAACTCTCAAACCATCAGGATTTATGTGACATTTCACATACCACCAGAAATGGAATGACATGTACTATCCATCTAGAATAGTATTACCTTCAAATATAGCAAAAATCATACCGTTATCCATCAAACAAACTTGGGTCCATTACCCAAACCTGGGTTCTCCAACTTCACATGGTCATAACTCTCTAATAGTGAGGAGTTATGTGACATTCTACATACCACCAAAAATGGCATGAAAAGGACTATCCATCTTGGATATTTTCCCTGACAAATTCACTATCCTTCATCTCATTATTCCATAATTAAGTATGGTTTCTCTTACTCCGCAAAGCATCTTCCCGTGAGGGCTTTCACCATAAGGGGACCACTTTGGAGTTCATCCATATTTACTTCTTATCAACCATGAAAAAATGATAATGAGTCATATTTACATCAAAAAATCTTGGGTCCATTACCCAAACCTTTGTGCTATGGGGCTTTCTTCAAGGGTTGACATCAATGACAACCAACCTTAATCAACAATCTCCCCCTTTGGCATTGATGGAAACACTCTGATGAAATACTAAAATCATATCACTCATGCTCCCCCTAGAACCATGACTCTGTCCTCTGCATCTGATAAATCTTCCTTTGTCCTCTGCATCTGATAAATCTTTCCCCCATTTTCATCAATGGCAAAGGTATATTTCCATCCGGGGCTACTCCCCCTGACTGAACTGTCCTCTTATGGTGCTTCCTCGTGTACATCTAAGACATATACGATAAGCATTCAAAAAACATTCATTTTGGAGTAGAAATAACTCCAAGTCTTTGGCGAAGATATTCAAAGGCTTTCCGTGGAAGTGGTTTTGTAAAGATGTCTGCCACTTGTTCTTTTTTGCCCACATACTCAACTCTGATGTTCTTTTCTGCAACCTGTTCCCGTAGAAAGTGATACTTGATTGGAATGTGCTTCATCTTGGAGTGCATCACCGGGTTTTTTGAGATACTGATGGCACTTGTATTATCAAAATATATTGGAATGGGCTCATCATACTCAACCTGTATACCTGACAAAGTTTGTTTCATCCAAAGAACCTGTGTACAACATGTTGTTGGTGCAATATACTCTGCCTCGACTGTAGATAGAGATATTGATGATTGTTTCTTGCTTAGACATGATACCAAACACTCACCTAAGTAGAACATTGCTCCACTGGTTCTTCATCGGTCATCAATACAACCCGCCCAATTTGCATCTGTGTAGGCAATAAGTGATAGATCTTTTCCTTTTGGATACCATAATCCAAACTCTTATGTTCCTTTGAGATATCTAAAGATCCTCTTTACTGCTAATACATGTGATTCCTTTGTTGCTGCTTGAAATCGTGCCACCTGTCCAACTGGCTGCATTACATCTGGTCTGGATGTTGTCACATATAGTAGGCTGCCAATCATTGACCTGTATTGCCTCTGATCTGTAGAATTTGAATCATCATCTTTGCTCAACTTAGAACTGGTTTGCATGGGAGTGATAACTGGTTTGCAATATTCCATTCCGAACCTCTTTAGCATTTCTCTGATATACCTGGTTTGAGAAATAAAAATTCCTTGATTGCTTTAACCTATCTGAAGTCCCAGAAAGAAGGATAGTTCTCCAAGTAACGGCATTTCAAATTCATTCTGCATGTCTTTTGCAAATTTCTGGCTTACCCTATCATCATCACTACCAAAAATAATATCATCAACATAAACTTCAATTAATAAAATATCACCTTGACTTACCTTGATGTAGAGGTTGTTGTCTGCACTTCCTTTTCTAAACCTTTCCTACTATAGATACTTATCCAGTCTAGAGTACCATGCTCTAGGAGCCTGTTTTATACCATACAAGGCCTTCTTTAGTTTGCACACATAATCTATGTTCTATGACAACTAAGATCCTTCTGGTTGTTTAATGTATACTTCTTCTTCAAGTTTCCCATTCAGAAAAGCTGATTTTACGTCCATTTGATACATTTTACTATTTTTGGAACATGCATAAGCTAAAAGTAAACGTATTGCTTCCATTCTGGCAACTGGGAAAAATGTCTCTTCAAAGTCGATTCCTTCAACCTATGCATATCATTTACATAACAATCTAGATTTGTTCCTTGTAACCTGTCCATCTTCATTCAATTTATTCCTGAAGACCCACTTTGTGTCAATCACATTCTTAGTCTTTGGTCTTGGAACTAGTTCCCAAGTGTCGTTTTTCTCTATTTGATCCAATTCTTCATCCATGGCCTTTTCCCAAAATTCATCCTTGTTGGATTCTTCAAAATAGTTTGGTTCAATTATAGATGAGAGTGCTAGGTGTGTTTGTTTTGGTGAACAGATTCTTCTTCTAGTCTCAACTCCTACATCTTTGTTTTCAATAATCTGTTCTGAAGGATGATTCTTCTGTACTCATCTACTAGGTGTCTTTGGAGGCACTTGTTGAACTTCCTCTTCTGCTTTTGTCGGATTCTCTTCATCTTCCTTTTCTACTTATTTTTCATCTTTTGTTTCTTCTTCTAAGGGTTGTTTCATTGATTCATTTTCTTCTTCCTTTGATTCTGGTATGTCTGTTTCATCAATTGTCACGTTGATGCTTTCTACAACTTTGTTCAATCTTAGATTGTAACACTTGTATGCTTTCCTTGTACTTAAGTAACCAACAAGTACTCCTTCGTCCATGCGAGAGTCAAACTTTACCATTCCACCATATTCTCTTTTGATATAGCATTTGCTTCCAAAAAATCTGAAGTGCTTTACATTTGTTGGTCTTCCTTTCCATAGATCATATGGAGTTTTGTCAATGTTGTTTCTAAGCATTACTCTGTTTTGAATGTGAACTACTGTATGCACTGCCTGTGTCCAAAATATATATGTCAATTTGGAAACCATTAGCATTGTTCGATCCATTTCCCGTGTAATTATAATCCATTATGATAATGTTTCTTTTTCTTTGAACCACTCTCTGAACCAATCTATGAATCCATTCTCTCATCCACTATCATATATATGTCCAAACCTGTTAAGTGTTCTTATGAATCCATCTCTGTCCATACTGTCCAAGACTCTACTTGCGCCACTGTCCATAATGTTGACCGATTTATCACTATACTATCATGAAGTCTTGATTAATCTATCAAATTGTACTTTTGCTAACTGATTGCTTTGAATCTATCTTCTCAAACTCTGCAAACTGCTCGAATGATGGTTCTTTGGTCTATCAAAGCTATCGCATAGACTCCCCCTATCTAATATTCATATTACTTGGGAGTCTCTAAGCCGGATGGCTCAGAATAATTCTTGCTTTGATGTGTATTCATCATCATCTTAATTGGTAGATTCATCATCATCTTCATTGGTGGATTCATTATCTCTCTGAGCTCTGACTTCTTTCTTTCTATCTGTGGATTCATCTTTCACCATAATGCCTGAAAGTAAAATCTCTTGAACTTATTCCTTATTTACATGTCCTTCCTTTCTTTCAGTTATTTTCCAAACCTTTTCTATATCTGACATCTTTCATTTTCTCTGTAGAATTTTCTTCATCTCGTTTTATTGCCAATCTTGCTATCTCCGGTACCTGGTCTTTGTTCGCATGTTCTTCCTATTTTCTTATCCATGCTTTCTTATATATGATATCAATATTCTCTTTCATGGAAGTATCGATCATGATTCTACAATCACTGGCTATGTGTCCATAGTTATGGAATTTGTAACACTCAATGTTAGGTGCGACCACATAGGCACTTCTTGCTTGAACATTTCTTTTATAATCCCTGCAATCTGCAACCTTATGTCCAAAGTTAGTACAATAAAAACAATTACCATAAAATAAATTTGCATACTTGGGAGTGAATGATCTTCTTTGTGGCATAGTCCTTCTGAATTTTTTCTTTGACTGATCATGATCATTATTGAATCTTATTTGTGGCTTGAACATGGATGGTCTTCTTGAAGATGTATCTTCAATAGTTTTCTTAGATTGTGGTTGAACATGATTCCTTCCTTTGATTACATCTACATAATTCTTTCTATTTTCTTCATTCTTCTTTTCTAGCAACGTAGAGTGCTTCTCTTCATTCTCTACAACTGAAGTGGATGTTTTTGTCTCTTCAATGTTCTTGTTGAGCTTGACGATTTTGAATCTTAGTGTGACAACTTCTTCTTCAATATTCTCAACCTCTTCTTCTTTCTTCATTATCCAAGACTTCATGACCTCTTCTGTTCTCTTTGTTTCTTCAAGTTTGATTTTCAATGTAATTATTTCTTCTTATAGTATTCTCTCTTCTTGACCAAACTCTTCCTCAAGTTGGTTTAAGTCATTGGTTCTTTCCTTGAGATGATCCATCAGTATCTTTTCTCTCTTTTCTGCTTCTTCCTTTTGTGTTTCTATGTTGGCTTCTAAACATTTCTTTTGATATTCTAGAGTTTCTTCAATTCTTCTGGCCTCTTCTAGTTGAGCTCTTAAATTCTTGATGACATGCTGATCTTTTTCAAAACCTTGAACACTTTCATTTTTCTTCATCAATTCTTTCTTGGATGACTTGTTTTCTTCTCTTTCTTTCCTTAGATATTTAATTGCATTGATCATTTTTTCTCTGTAATCAACTTCTGCTTCTTCATGCTCTTCCTCTTCTGAATCTGTATGACATGATGAGCATATTTCTTCTTGTTCTGTATCTGCATCTTCTTTGGCATTTTCTGAATCTACAATGGGTGAAGAATATATTTCATGTAACTTATCCCAAAGTACTTTAGCTGATGAACTTTTACCAACCTTTTCTCTTACCAGATTAGGTAATCCTTCCTACATGAAATCCATTGCTATTTTTTTATTCTTCTTCAATTCCTTCTTGGCTGTAGTCTTTGCCCTTTTTGAACTATCATATCCTGTAACAACTGATAGCCAAATATAATGTCCCTGTGCCTGTGAAAATAATTCCGTCCTTCTGCTCCACATCTCATACTTAAAACATTTTTTACCATTAAACATTTGTACTCCATTCTCAAAATAATCCACGATCCCCTTCCAGTGGTTAAACTATTTCCTGAAGGAACATCGCTCTGATACCAATTGTTGGATTACTGAGAGGGGGGGTGAATCACTAATAGAGCAATATAATATTTTTTAACCAATAATCCAAGTGTTATGTCAATGTAGAATTATCATCCAATAATGAGCAATGAACAAATGAACAATCATACACATACATAGTACACCAGTGTTTCATGTGGAAACCCAAAGCGGGAGAAAAACACAGAATGTTTTTTCTTATATGTCTTGAGGAATTACATTCATTGGAAGAACCAACTTCCTCTGTTTTCTAGCTGCAACTTGAAGGAGGCTCCAACCCCCTAGTTTCTTAGGCTACAACCTGAAGGAAGCTCCAACTCCCCAATTCTTTGGCTACAACCCCCTATGTTCTCTAGCTACAACCAGAAGGTGGCTACAACCACTTTTCCTTGCCCCATCCAACCACCCTGAAGTAGAAGTAGAATGATGGAACCACTGCCACACTATCACTATGAGATATACCGCTGTAAACCTATACCAATAAATCTTAACCATGCATCAACCTATACCTCAACCTGTAATCAACCTGTACCATAAACAAGTGCATCAACCATGCACCAACCTGTACCTCAACCTGTAATCAACATGTACCATAAACAAGTGCATCAACCATGCACCAACCTGTACCAAACAACCTGTAATCAACCTATACCATAAACAAGTGCATCCAACCATGTACCAAGTATGTACAAATCGTCTGTCAACTACTCATCAATTATGAATCATCAATATGTACCAACATCATCAACTATACACCTCATGTATGTGCCAACTCATCAACTACTTGTCTCAACCATGTACTCAACATGTACCTCAACCAAAAGCCCTCATCAATTTCACCATCCAAATCTGATTTGTAGCTCTGTAATAGACCTGGTGTATATGATCACATTCCTACAAACCTTCCTTAACTTTAACAACAAGAGACTAGCATTTTCATCAAACTTTTATTTAGTCTCACATGCCTAGTTTTGGATTAGTCAACAACCCTAACTTGAAGTAATCATAACTTTGAACCTATAATGTATAAAGATCTGAAACTGATATAAAATGTTCTTCAATGTGTTTTATGCAATTCCTCCAAGTTTCACTACTTGGAACCTCTCATAAAAGGATTTATAGAAAAAATGGCATACCTTGCTGAATTCTAGCTTATTCTAGAGACCGACCTTGTAGAGCGTGACCCGCATGAAATATTTGTTGAATTGATATGCAAATATTACACAACATACTAAATATTGTACCCTAACCAACACATTTTGTCTCACTAAATTTGGATCTCTTATGAATAAGTTATGATGTTTTTACTCGAAACACCTGTTTTTGACTAGTTTCGGGACTAGCCACAAACCCTATTTTCCACGGAGTGTAACTCCCAAAATACAATGATACAAAAGATAAATTTTTTACCACAGATACTTGGATATATTTTCTCAATGTTATAGAAATTTCACAGTCTGAATCATTATAGAAAAAAAGTTATAGCGAAAATGGTGAAATGACCTGTAAATAACATACCTTAGAAAGCACTATCAAAAGAATTTATCCATCCTTGCATTTTGGCCTTCTTTTCTTCACCTTCCCTTAGAATTTTGTCTTAGATATTTTGGTTACCTCAAAAACCTATAGATATTCAATATGCTCAAGTGTTTTTAAAATGAGAGAGCCTTGCCTCTTATTTATACTCTCCAAGTAGCTTTCTTAAAAACATCTTCTAGGTCACTTGACCCACTTTCCTTATTTTAGGGTTAACCCACATCTAATTTCTCCATTAAATTTATTATTGAAATAATTTATTTTGTATTCGTTTTGAATTATAATACACTCATCACTTCACTTTATTATTTACCTTTTAAAATATCTTAAACCACTTTGACTACTTTGACCTTTTGGAGCTTCTCGATGACATATGAGGGTCCTCCAACTTCGTAAGGTCATAACTCTCAAACTGTGAGGATTTATGTGAAATTCCACATACCACCAGAAATGAAATGAAATGTACTATTCATATAGAATAGTATTACCTTTAAATATATCAAAAATCATATCGTTATCCATCAAACAAACATGGGTCCATTACCCAAACCTGGGTTCTCCAACTTCACATGGTCATAACTCTCTAACCATGAGGAGTTATGTGACGTTCTACATACCACCGGAAATGGCATGAAAAGCACTATCCATCTAGGATATTTTCCCTGACAAATGAATTTTCCTTCATCTCATTATTCAATAATTAAGCATGGGTTCTCTTACTCCGCAAAGCATCTTCTTGTGAGGGCTTTCACCATAAGGGGACCACTTTGGAGTTCATCCATATTTATTTCTTATCAACCATGATAAAAAAATAATGAGTCATATTTACATCAAACAATATTGGGTCCATTACCCAAACCTTTGTGCTACGGGGCTTTCTTCAAGGGTTGACATCAATGACAACCAACCTTAATCAACATCATTGTGGAAGGGTTGAATGAATATGTATCCTTCAACTTGAAATTAAGACTAGACCTTCAAATTTTATCACTAATGGGGAGTAATATTTGGTTTTACATATGGAATTAAGGTTAGATGTTACTTTAAAGTGAATGATCCCATTTTAATAGCCTTAATGATGATAGTAAGAGATATTTTCTTGTATATATTATGTAGGTTGAAACTATATTTTGGTCTTGGAGTATGACCTAAAATTACCTATGATTGACTAAGAGATCATCTTCCTTGGACATAAGATAAGATGCTAACAACCCAAGACCAAAAGATATCTCATAGGAGTGGAAGTCTTCCCCTTTGTAGAGTTCCAACGAATTATTTCAAGTGGAAAGGCTTTGTCTACACACGATCATATAATTGTATGTGAGGGTCTTAAGATTATATCAACATAAACTAGGTCGGTAACCATAAATATTGTAAACTTTTTCCTGCTTTAGAAAAAAAATGAAAACCAATTATACAATGCCAATGAATACTAGTTATACAATATCGATCCAAATCAAGGGTGTAAGATACCCAACCCCCTAAGTACCTTTTTAAGGGATCGGGTATTAAAATTTCACTTTTCCTCAACCATTTTGAGGCCTCTTCTTGAGGGAATCATCGTCTTCTACTCATCAAGAGATTTCCAATGACTGTAATTAGGCTCTGTTAGGACCCTATAATTTATAGGGAAATCAATATTCTGTCTGTCATCTATTTCAGGCATTACGCTTTAGCTCACGATGCACAACAAAGATGTAAAAGCGACAGAAATCTCTCAATCCACCTCAGCTGTTATCACACATGAGTTTTTGTTTTAAGTCGTTAAAAGAGTAGAGTCTCATGTTATGTTAGCTACCGAAAGAGAGTGATTTCGGTCGCTTAGAACCCAACTTTTGTGTACCCCTAGCGATCGAAATCCTGTAGCTATATTAAAAAAAAATGGCTCTCTGATCTTCACATTCATCATCCTAGCCTTTGTATTTCTATCATTTCTCAGGCGTTCTGGATTTTTTCCGAGTTTTCTAGCTCGTGGACACATCATGGGGCAAATTCTTTAGTTTTCAATGCATTTTATGGTTTTCAAGCTTCTGCCCTAAATTTAGGTTTTTGTTTTATGTGTTTTTCATCAAAATTTAGCCCGGAGGCCAAGTTTACGCTCCCGCTCTGCGCTCCAGCACCTGCAAAAGACCACAACACAATCTTAGTAATCACCTAGCGAGCCACGCGGGGCTAATCTCCAATACCACGAGCTGAACCAAGCCAATGCCCAAAACGCAAGGTGCCAAGCAACAAGACAATCAAAAGCTCGAGATCAAATCCATAGGTGGCAAACAAAATACCTAGCAAACTCAGGTGTCAAATGCAAGGAAAGCACGCATGCATAAAGGGAAATCATGTGTCGAATTGCATGGTCCAGGAACAGATTAAGTCAACAATGGAGAAATATTTTGGAATGGTGTTGAAGAGTCTCTTACGCAGTTAGCATCCTGATATTCTTTCAATTGCATAAGTTGCAAAAGGAGAGATTTTTAGAATGGAGACAATGTCATATTTGAAGCGCTCTACCTACAAACTGCCAATGTATCAAGCATTTTAGTGACTATCTGACTGTACCTGTGACACATCAATTTCACAAATATGGAACGAATAGAGAGCAAGCCCATTTTCTTGTATTTTGGACGCATTCTGGTTTCGATTCACCTTTGTAAATACCAAGTGTAAACAGAGATTTCATTGTATATGTGAAGGATACTCTACCTATTAGGTTATGTGCAGAGGTTGTCTTCTTTGTTTTATTATACAGAGTAAACGAATAGTGAGGTTGGTGTTGATGATCTCTGGAGAAAAGGAATATTCACACCGAGCACCAAATGTCAAATCTAAACACCAAAGTCGAGGAGAGCATCAATGTACACTATGCATGAAAATCTAGTGCCAAGCATGTTTATTAATGTAGAATTTGAAGCTAGAAAATAGAAGTTGGAGCCATGGTTTAATCCAAGAGATCAATGAAGCTTTTCTTAGGAGCTTACAAACATCCAACCATTATAGCTTTGCCTTAGATTCAGGTCATGTCATAGATGGTGGTTTTCTTTGCAAGACAACAGATATCTCACTCCATTTTTGGAGAATTTTATCATCCTGAGAAGGAGTATAATGTTAGCATTGCATCAAGATCCAGAGTTTCTTGTCAATTTGTAAGACTATGATTATCCACTAGATATGTGGAGCCTTGGTTGCATGATGATATTTTGCAAGGAGCCATTCTACTATGGCCATGAAAATTATGATCAACTTGTTAATATTGCAAAGGAACAGGTGGCGAATCTGTTCAATATTTTGGAGCAGCATTAGAGCATAAGTGGCACTTTCCAGCAGGGCATTCAAATTATAGTTGAACATTTACAGGAGCAAAGCCAACAAGCAAAATATCATCTCCAGAATCTGAGGCAGCAGTTGAGGAAGAGGTGATCTAAAGATATTTATCCCAGATTTCATAAAACAAATGGCATATTGATCATCATTAGGTGGCAGAGTATCTCTTTTTCCTAGACAGAGGACCAGCAGTCAAAGGGACAAGTGGCCATTAGTTCCATAATTCGAGGGATAGGCATCAAAAACCTTCCAGCAAATTCGTGACAACCAAGCAACAGTTTCTAAATTTAGTTTTCCTTTAATTTACTGTTTTGTTTGTTTTAGGAGACAATTTACAGGTGTTGAGATTATTGTAACCATTTCTATTTTTAGAAAGAAGAGATAGATCTTGAGTCTTTTAAAGGCTGAAGGCATTTTTTCTATATATGCACATGTAAAAGATGAAAAAGGGGGGTTCGACCTATGAAGAACTGGATTCCTTTTCGTTGGACTGTGGGCCTTGCTTTTCTAGGAGGATGTTTCTATAATTTTTGAATGATCAACCAGTAATAGAGAATTGAATTTACAAGATTCTTGTGTAGGAGCGTTGGTGGTGTGTTCCTTTTCTATTTTCAGTTATCTTTTTGCTATCATTCACACACTTTCATTTCTTATTATTGAAAGAACGTAATGGAGAGAATTTATGTATGCATATGCTTTGTCTAATTTTTCAATAACCTATATGTTATTCATCTGAAGATTTACAAAGGAATTCTTAATTTCTCCTCTGTTTAGTGGATCTCTCCCTTTTCACCCCATTCATCCACACTAAATCTAAGATGATCCAACAATTGTTACTATCCTGCCATGTGGAGACATTTACCTCTAGATCTGAGCTGATCCTTACCTTATAAATAGACCCCATAGCCCAATGGTGATCTGAGCAACTTGTCAACCAAACCCTCATCTAAATATTTAAAAAACCACAACCCCATACTTTCATAGCTAGCCTAACATCTATCCCATACAAATGAAGTTAAATCGAATAGAGAGAGCCCTCTCTGAGTCTTGGAGGGATAGATCCAAGACTCCAAGTGGTTGAAACAGTTACCTCTATCAATTCCTCCCTCAGTCTGAGAAATTACAGAGTGTTAACATTTTGGCGACCATACTGGGGACATTCTCCAGAAGTGCACTTCAAGTTCAGATTTGACTTCTGACGATGAATAGAAGCCAAACACAGGAAGGTTGTACCATTCATTTGGCGACTCCATTGTTCAAGATCCCAAGCTTCAAAGTTCATGAGTGACTTCACTACCAACATATCCAGATCTCAGAACATTGATGATGATTCAAGATGACAAGGTATGTGGCAAATTCCATATCTTGTGAAGCTATAAAAGAATTCAGGGATGACTTAGCAGATTTTCCAATTGATGAAGTTTTTTTAACAGCAGTGTTTCACTGTTGGAAATCGAGAAAATTTTCTCCCGAAGTTAAAATTTGTGTTCTCGAGTTGTTTTTTGAAAGACTTGAAAAGGATATTGAGCTCTTGAATACTCAGATTCAGTCCTACAGTTTCCAAAATCCAAAACAGTTTTATGAGAATCTTACATCTCCAAAACCAAAGGAGATTGTATTACCTGTTGATGTGCAGATTGATGGTGTTTATGTTTTCAAGTACAATACTAAAGTTGTAGTTGCAGGGTTTAATTTTGAGGATGCAACTGATCAACTAGTCATTGAAGATCTAGAAGCAAATATCATGCATCATGTTTTAATTGATCCTATAGCAAATTACATGGAGGTTCATGTTAGCTTGAGTTTTCAAACATGTATTCTCTATAAAGACCAAATATGTCAACAGTTTCCATTTCATATTACGAGGACACATAATCAAGGTATACTTAGGTTTTCACTGACAAGCAATCAAGTTGTCCATTTGTTTTTGTAGCTACTTGATTGGTTGCACTGGCACTATTGTATTGTTTAGAACAACAAAATCATCAGTAGATTAGAGTAGGTAGGAGTGTGCCAATAAGCTCAACAGGATGAGCACTTTTTCTTTTCTAGTTCTTCGTAGTTTTATTTTCGGTTTGGTTTGTATCCCTCCAGTTTGGAACAGGTACAAGACATGGCAACATGCTTCAATTTGGGAACAACCCAATGATCAGTTGGTCTGTGAAACTCAGAGTTTTATGAATTATTGACACCTCCCAAGGAGCAGCCATCCCCATATGGAGCCTATGTTAGGACCCTATAATTTATAGGGAAATCAATATTTTGACTGTCATCTATCTCAGGCATTACGCTTTAGCTCACGACGTACAACAAAGATGTAAAAGCGGCATAAATCTCTCAATCCACCTCAGCTGTTATCACACATGAATTTTTGTTTTCAGTCATTAAAAGAGTAGAGTCTCATGTTATGTTAGCTACAGAAAGAGAGAGCTTTCGATCGCTTAGAACCCAATTTTTGTGTACCCCTAGCGACCGAAAGCCTGTATCTAGATTAAAAAAAAATGGCTCTCTGATCTTCACATTCATCATCCTAACCTTTGTATTTCTTTCATTTCTCAGGCATTCTGGAACTTTTTCGATTTTTCTAGCTCATGGACACATCATGGGGTAGATTCTTTAGTTTTCAATGCATTTTATGGTTTTCAAGATTCTACCCTAAATTTGGGTTTTTGTTTTATGTGTTTTTCATCAAAACTTAGTCCGGAGGCCAAGTTTACGCTCCCACTCCATGCTCCAGCAAATGCAGAAGACCACAACATGATCTTAGTAAGCACCTAGCAAGCCACGCGGGGCCAATCTCCAAGACCATGAGCCGAACCAAGCCAATGCCCAAACTGCAAGGTGCCAAGCAACAGGACAATCAAAAGCCCGAGATCAAATCCACAGATGGCAAAAAAAATACCTAGCAAACTCAGGTGTCAAATGCAGGGAAAGCACGCAAGCATAAAGGGAAATCGTGTGTCGAATTGCGCGGTCCAGGAACAGATTAAGTCAACAATGGAGAAAGATTTTGGAATGGTGTTGAAGAGTCTCTTGCACAGGTGGCATCCTAATATTCTTCCAATTATAGAAGTTGCAGAAGGAGAGCTTTTTAGAATGGAGACGATGTCATATTTGAAGCGCTCTACCTACAAACTGCCAACGTATCAAACATTTTAGTGACTATCTGACTGTACCTGTGACATAGCAATTTCACAAATCTAGAACGAATAGAGAGCAAGCCCATTTTCTTGTTTTTTGGATGCATTCTGGTTTCGATTCACCTTTGTAAATACCAAGTGTAAACAAAGATTTCATTGTATATGTGAAGGATACTCTACCTATTAGGTTATGTGCAGAGGTTGTCTTCTTTGTTTTCTTATACAGAGTAAACGAATAGTGAGGTTGGTGTTGATGATCGCTGGAGAAAAGGAATAGTCACACCGAGCACCAAATGTCAAATCTGAACACCAAAGTCGAGTAGAGCATCAGTGTACACTATGCATGGAAATCTAGTGCCAAGCATGTTTATTAATGTGGAATTCGAAGCTGGAAAATAGATGTTGGAGCCATGGTTTAATCCAAGAGATCAATGAAGATTTTCTTAGGGGCTTACAAACATCCAACCATTATATCTTTGTCTTAGATTCAGGTCATGTCATAGATGGTGGTTTTCTTTGGCAAGACCACAGATATCTCACTCCATTTTTGGAGAATTTTATCATCTTGGGAAGTAGTATAATGTTAGCGTTGCATCAAGATCCAGATTTTCTTGTCAATTTGCAGGACTATGATTATCCACTAGATATGTGGAGCCTTGGTTGCATGATGATATTTCGCAAGGAGCCATTCTACTATGGCCATGAAAATTATGATCAGCTTGTTAATATTGCAAAGGAACAGATGGTGAATCTATTCAATATTTTGGAGCAACATTAGAGCACAAGTGGCACTTTCCAGCAGGTCATTCAAATTACAGTTGAGCATTTACAGGAGAAAATCCAACAAGAAAAATATCATCTCCAGAATCCGAGGCAGCAGTTGAGGAAGAGGTGATCTAAAGATATTTATCCCAGATTTCATAAAAAACATGGCATCTTGATCATGATCAGGTGACAGAGTATCTCTTTTTCCTAGACAGAGGACCAGCAGTCAAAGGGACAAGTGGCCATTAGTTCCATAATTCGAGGGATAGGCATCAACAACCTTCCATCAAATTCGTGACAACCAAGCAACAGTTTCTAAATTTAGTTTTCCTTTAATTTACTGTTTTGTTTGTTTTAGGAGATAGTTTACAGGTGTCGAGATGATTATAACCATTTCTATTTTTAGAAAGCAGAGATAGAGCTCAAGTCTTTTTAAGGCTAAAGGCATTATTTCTATATATGCACATGTATGTAAAAGATGAAAAAGGGGGGTTCGACCTGTGAGGAACTGGATTCCTTTTCGCTAGACTGTGGGCCTTGCTATTCCAGGAGGATGTTTCTGTAATTTTTGAATGATCAACCAGTAATAGAGAAGTGAATTTACAGGATTCTTGTGTAGGAGCATTGGTGGTGTGTTCCTTTTCTGTTTTCAGTTATCTTTTTTCTATCATTCACAGATTTTCGTTTCTTATTATTGAAAGAAAGCAATGGAGAAGAATTTATGTATGCATACTCTTTGTCCAATTTTTCAATAATCTATATGTTATTCATCTAAAGCTTTATAAAGGAGTTCTTAATTGCTCCTCTGTTCAGTATATCTCTCCCTTTTCACCCCATTCATCTGCACTAAATCTAAGACGATCCAACAGTTGTTACTATCCTACCCTGTGGATACATTTACCTCTAGATCTGAGCTTATCCTTATCTTATAAATAGACCCCATAACCCAATGTTTATCTGAGAAACTTGTCAACCAAACCCTCATCTAAATATTTCAAAAACCACAACCCCATACTTTCATAGCTAGCCTAACATCTATCCCATACAAATGAAGTTAAATCAAATAGAGAGAGCCCTCTCTGAGTCTTGGAGGGCTAGATCCAAGACTCCAAGTGGTTGAAACAGTTACCTTTGTCAATTTCTCCCAAGGATTCTAACTGACAGGGCCTCACCCTCAATCCTTTCCAATCGTCTTTAACTCAAAGTTCCCCTCATCGGAAGTTTCATTGTGTCCCTGCACTTGAATACTCCAATGACCATTCCCCTGACCAACTTATGAAAAACCTAAATGATCTAAGATTCACCAAGACCTTTCTCTGATGGATCTCACGGCTCCTATTGGATTGAATCTTCTCCCATCAAAATCCCATGCCACCTTGTTCCCAAGCACTCTGATGGTTTCATCTCCCAACCAATGGCCAGGATCAAATAATTAGGCCGAGTCGATGGTTGCGATCCTTTTGAAGAAAAACACAAGGTTTTCTTAGGCTTAACAATTTGATCCAAGACTTAGCAGGTCAGATATTTCTTCTAATGATTTTCCAGGATTTTTACCAAGCCTTATTGGCCTTCACCTTACTCAAAAAACTGCTAAGGAATTATTCTCCTAGTCAGATGAATATTTTCATCCTAAAATTCTTCCAGTTCAGCATAGGAGGTTTATATAGGACTTGAGGTTCCTTAACCCAAACATGGAATTTATTTTAGAGTGACAGTCTTAATCGAGACTTAACCATTTTAGGGTTTCTCCAAGCTCTTAATACAATTCACAACAAGCACAAAGCCTGCTACTTGCAATTCAAATGAGGATTTTATTCTCTCAACCATTTGTGTCAAGGAAAGGGAAAACATGCACAAGGGTTATCGACCTTTCCTAGCCTCCAACATGCCATTATTACAATATTCAATTACTATTGGAATTTATTATTCACTTTCTAACTTACATAGCTAATTTCTCTTCACATGCATCACACCACAACAAATACTCTACTGCACACATCGGAGACACAAACATACATATATATGCATGACCACATCAACAAGAGGAAATCGTTCATACATCACCTTAATATTTCAAATACCAAGATTCAAATTAAACACAATCATTCAAATATAAGAACTTACCAATGAAACAACATTAATTCCCTTAATTTTGGGCATGCAAAAATATAGCACACTGACAGGCATCCATCTATTTACCCCACTCGATACACAAGGCATAGAGAATACTTATCTATTACAATTTATAGCCATCCAATTGAATGCGGGTGTTCGCCTTTCCACCCAACCATAGGATCTGTGTGATCAGTCACTTCGGTAGCAGGATACCCCCATGCCAATCCATGATACCACTAGGTAATTTATCCTAGGTTCTCATCCCCCCAAAACTATGGTCTCATCTGTCTCCCCCCCTACATGCTCTCATGTATTCTCTTCTACCTCTCTTGTCTCCTTCTGAGACCCCCAGAAGGTTCTTGACCTCCTCTTTATTTTGTCCCAAGGTAGCTCATGGGTAGATCATGGGGATGTGTGGTGATTTTTCCTAGTGTCCTATGGATAACATATTTTCTGTCACCTCAGTCAACCCTCCATACTTCAATTCATATGGGGTGGTTGGTTTCTCAACCACCAATCCTCCTTCATTAATTGATTCACCTTGAAATATGGGCTAAGGGAAATAATTGAATATTTCCAAAAACAATAATTTAGCAAAGAGGCTTCAGTTCCTTTAGCCTAATAGAACCTCCTATCAATCCTCTAGTGGTATCATGGCCAATACTTTTAAGGATACACCCATCAGTCAACTAGTTGGCATTTTCCAATAATAAACATTAATACAATTATAATGTTTATATTTCCATAGCATGGAAATCATTAAACGTGATTAATTACATTTAGGGAAGAAAGGGGTATTACAATCCCCTCCCCCTTAAAGGAACACCATCCTTGGTGTTCTTTGCATCTTGACAACACCTTCCATGTCTTCATATTTCAGTTGCTTTAGAAATTGATGTTCCTCTTCTTGGTCTAGTCCTTTCCCAGACTCTTGGAATTTAGCACATGCCTACAACAATTTCAAACAAAAATCATATTAATCCAATTTTAGGCAAAGACATTTTATAATTGCTCATATAAATTCAAGAGGAAAATTTTTACATATCAACACAATACTTATTTGTGCATTTCATGGATCTGCATCCATATAGTTGTCACATTTACTCGGCTCATTGTTTTTCCCTTCACATACTCACTGTGCTCATGATCCCAATCAATAGATTACAAGAGTTATCAAAGCTTCCTCTTCCTTGCAGTCACTCACCTTCCAAGCTGAGCCTCAAGCATCCCCTTCTCTACTATATAGTCCCTCGAGCAAGCCATCTTTCCTTCCAAGGATTTCTCGCATGAGAAGAGCTTTAGATATTTCACTGAGTCTTACATCTTAGGAATCCCCCTGGCTTTCTTTTTTGAGGCATCCATCTATCTTGTGTTACCATAAGATGACATTCTCTATGGTGATCATGGAATATCACATGGTTCTCTTGTTACAATGGTAGCCATTTCCATGCTTTCTCAGCATGACAACCATCTTCTGTCTCTTCAGGACATATATGCAATCTCACACATATCACATGCATAAATTGAATTTTTTGAGACACCATCATCAATTTCAATCAAGAATTTCTTTGAAATATGCCACCCACATATTTTCATTTTTATATATGTTCCATAAAGGAAATAGATTCCACAAGTTCAAGACTTCCTTCCGTGGGCAGTTTGTCTCTTTTACAACCAACAGGCATTGGTCTTCCTCATGGGCTTACAATAATGTCATATCCAAGACCCTTCTTCCTGTAATTCATTCTTCACACAGCCAAACAAATTGTTGTTTCTCATTCACATTATATTTTCATTGCACACTTGCAGTGGCTTCCAAACAATTTTCAAAATTTGTGCATACTAACAATTGCATCACATTTATCTATTCAATTATATAAATAAAAATGAAGTATCCTTCTTTACACATGCATCATTTCAACATCCAAGATTTTCAAAATACAATCAAACATTGAATGAATTTAATCATTGTGACAATGTCCATGGCCACATTCACATGCAATGCACTCTTGTATTGATTTTAGATTTCCACACTTTATGATAGGAACTTTACCATGGTATGTTGAAACTCAGCCAACCTCTCACCATATAGATTATCTATCCTCATTCATTATCACAGCAGGATTGGTCTTCTTGCTACAAACTAACCATAACCTTGACTCAACATACATGAAACTAAATTTTCACATGAATGCATTCAAGCATTGTTTCTTCACTAATAACCAGGGTGCCAATATTCATGGTCACCCAATTCCTCTTCTTACCTTTGTTACAATTATAGTAGGATATTGGAAGGTCATCCTTCCATAATTGGAAGTTCTATGCATGCCTACTCATGAAAGCGTGCATATCATTAATGCATTCAATCAACATGTTATTTATGAGCACTTCTGCTCACATTCATTCATGACACAAATGTTCACAAATTTTCTTGCAAGGATCTCAATCATCCTTGGCTGTCAAAGGTTCGTACCTCTATCATTCATGTTCTTTTTTCCTAAATCTTACCCTCACTTGGGTATTTATTGGCATACAATAGTCAATCCAATAACATGCACAACATCAAGATATGAAATATTTCAGAAGGGATTCCTACCCAATCCCTTTCAATTCTCATGCCACATGGGCATTTAAATTGTTATACATGTCCTGGCTACTAACAAAATTTTTGATATTACCTCATCATTGGTGCTTCATGGGGACTCCCAAAGTCCCTTCATCAATATTTTGACAACATCCTTCTTGCATTCATCCTCTACATGAGATTGTCCACCATTGGCAATTGTCCTTCCCCAATAGCTCCATTCATTTCCTATACTCAGCATGCATAATCACATTCAAAAATTATATCAGCTATCATATTAAATAAAAATGCATGTACCATATCATTTAAATCGGTAAAACATTCCCAAATATGTCCCAACATATCTATATGCACTTTATCACATCACTCCTCAATGTGTTTACTAGTGCAATCACAATCAATTTTTCAGTTGTTTTAGTATCCCACAACCATCATCATTCTCGTGTCTTAAGCATTCACACACAACAATATATTAGTTTTCTCCTCCTAGATAAATATAGTAGGTAATAAGAAAGGAGTTAAGGTACTCTTCCCTTTTTCCAAATCCTTTACACAATCAAAACTTTCAGTTCTACTGAATTATTTCCAAGGATTCACTGCCTTTGTATACCATGGCTTTTAACCAAGGTCATTCCTTTAAACATATTCATTTTTTTATTTTCCTTTTCTTTCACAGCTGTTATTTTTAATGTTTATAACTCTATTAAGAAAATCAGAGTTTTCAGAGTGAGGAAAGTGTTCCTCTTGTGCTTAAGCAATATGTTCGTCTTTCGATTGTCCTAATCTGTCCCTTGAGCAGTTTTAGACAATTTTCATCTTCACTTTTTCTGGATAAATAAACATGCTACAGCAACAATATTTTAGTTCACAAATTAATCATGAATCGGTGCACTTTGTACATTTAGCAAATAGAAATCAGCTTGGTCAGCATTCATTCGCATGTCTTTCATACGTACATTATGTTTTTAAAATGTAATCTAGGATTCTTATATAAACAAGCTTTGCATCCCACTGCTTAATTTTCCAGTAGTCATTATAGTTATATATGTGTTCTCCTGATGGAGTCTTCACACAGTTCCTTCACCTGGAATTGTCTCATCATGCAAATCCCTTTTTGCATATCCATCGTTTCTTGGAATGATCTAAACCTTGAGTCAGCGTCAGTTTCATCATTCCAGGGATTTACCCAATATTCCATAAGGAATTTAAACATGCATTCTTATTATGCATTCCATTTCACACATTCACACATGCACATTATTCTATAAGTTTGTATTCAAACTATGCTTTCATGCACTTAACCACATGCACCAACATACTACGTGTCCACCATAGGCACACCTTATAGTCCAAAATCATTCTCATGCAAACTTTAAAGGCATAATCATATTTCCTTCTATCATAACAACAAAACATCGTTACTCATTTTCCTTCCTTCAACACTACATATTATCTCTATCTCTCTCTCTCCCTCTCTCTGAGGAGTTGTATACCTCATCAAGCGATTATTTTAAACAAGATACTCAGGCCCTCCAACATAGGGTCAACCATGCATTCATGACACTAATCAGTCCAGGAAAGCACACTCCTTGTCTTATTTCCCTCTTACCTTCAAGCCTATAAGTATTTCTATATATGTATTATGCATGTGGATTACTTGAAAATTTTTATATTATTCATTGATATTTATCTTATATTAATATCATCCTTCTTTGAAGATAACTTACAAACATCCATATGACCAGTCTTCATAGGCATAATTAAAATTATGTTTCTGTCTCTGATGGAAACAACCAATATGAAATCACTCTTTCCCAACTGATATAAAAGAGCTTGCAATTCAAAAATACAACTAAGTAATTTATAGCATTACCCAGGGTAGTAAAATGCCCAAATTTAACTTTCTTTCATACCTCAAACAATTCTTGGTCAAAAGACCTTTATTGGGGAAATCCTCCCCTGGATTCCATTTTGTTGTTGCTTGAGCATACTAATCCACATCTAATATGGCTACCATCCACCTTTGGGTGTCAATCTGACCTATTGGTCATTTGGAAATGCTCCAAGCACTCTCCTTACCAAATTTTGGATCAATAATGCCTTGATCCACTATAGAATCATTCTTCCTACGACTATAAACAATCATCATTATTAAAATTTTCATTATTCACTCTATCCCATCCTCTTGGGTTTATATGCATTAGAATTATGAGTATTTCAATCATGTTATTACTCTCCTTCTATCATCACATCATTATTGACAAAATGGTCCATCAACAGACTATACTCTACAACCCACCATGGGTTATAACATGTCTATTTGCATGTTACATACATGCTTACTCATTACCATATGCCTTACAACATATCCACATCTTATGTTTTCATGCATAAACAGGTACTTAAGTCAATAGGCATGTACACATTTTTGTACAACTATGAGCTCATAAGCTGGCTCATATGTTCATGTCATTTAACCTCTTTTATCAGGACTATCACAATTCAAAGAACTCATTTTTCTTTTCTTAAATAGGTTATTTAAGCAACAAGTTTCATTCATTATAGGTCAAGTAATTGACCTTACACATTTTCCATCGGTCCTCTTGTTATAGCGCAAATTGCCACACCTATGCATTTGTGACTTGGCCTTACCCTTTTCCTAGCTTGCTAAGTAAAATCCCAAGATTTCCTCATCACGTCATCTAAAAAACTTGAAATTTGTTAATATCCATGAATTTCCCTTATGAAACATGGGGACATTCGCACCTTGCAAGCTTTCATCTCGTAGCTTCCCTCAAAAATCATGAAAAATAAAATAATTTTGAGTTTTCGGGTGGGTTTTTCGGTTGGGCTCATTTCCCAATGTCCCCATGCCCATAAAAAATGGATTCCGACTACCCTGACCCCTTTGGGAGAGTATAATGCACCATTTATGGATATAATGTGGAGCAAGTCTTTTGGTGCAAGGTTATACGGTTGAAATCTAGTAAGCTTCCCTATTCCTTTTATCCTCTAAGTAGCATCCCCCAACCTAGAAACTCATTTTCCAATGTTTCTTCCTTCTTAAATAGTCATAAGGTGTCTCCTTATCCTTATTGGGATATCCAAGGAAGAGCCTCATCGCTGAGTAGATGCTTGAAGGATATGTGGAGGAACCCGAGCAATTGGCTCTGAAGCAGTGCAAAGAAGCGAGTCAAGTTGTAACTAACTTTGATATTTGGTGATAATAGAAGAGTTCTCTTTCCCTCCAATATTTTGTTCATTGCAATATAGTATTTTATCACTTTTCATGCTTGCTTTGGATATAATACTTCATACATATGCTACTTAATTACATAACTACCTCATTGCAACATTTGTCTTGATTCCATTTTGTAGGCTTGTTTCGACAAAGGATCAGGAGAGCCTCAAAAAGAAAGAGAAGGGATCGACATCGAATGAAGGGTTTAAGGTGCACACTTCCTCCTCTCTTTCCCTACTCTTTCTTAGTGAAAAATAGTTATTTTTCAATTTTTATATTTGTTTCTGAGGGAATATTTTAGTCTTCTCATTCCAGTCTCGATCTGATGTGACTTGACCTAAAGTCAGGGGGGAATATCCCATCAACAGAATTGGTGACCATACTGGGGAGTCTCCTAGTTTGGTCAATTTTATTAGGGTCCCTTGCTTGGTGCTTACCTTGTTGTGTTTTCTGAATTTTCTGGGTTTTTCATAGAGCTTTAGCTTCTCAAGAGTTGTTTTCAAGTTCTGGAAGCTCTCTTCTCTGGAGTGGATTTTTAATTTTCTGAATTTGCCAATCCATATGTGTGTTTCATCTCTACAACCCACGGATATTCAAATTTTTCTCTTCTACAACCCATGGATATCCACGAGTTTCACTGCACATAGTCGTGAACATGTGTTAGAGTTGATTTTTTTTTAAATCTCTTTTGTTCATGGGTTTGGTGTTTGGTTTGGTCAGTCCCTTTGAGTGTCTTGAGTTCTTTTCTAGCTTTTCTCTGCTCTAAAAAAGTTTATGATACAGAAAAAATAAAATATTTTTCTTTAGTTATTTTGTATAAGGTTTGTCAAGTTGATAGGGAGGTCATCCTTGTTGGTTTGGTTGAACATCTAGTCTCACTAAGTCTTCAATGGTTTCTTGGTTGAATGTTTTCTATCTCGATACCTACTTTTCTTTGTTTCAAAAAGAAAAATTGCAATTCTTTGTTTTTTATTTCTTTTGTAAACGAAAAATAACAAAAATATGTGTGTTTTCTTACATGTCCTTTCTTTAACTCTTGCCTCTCATCATTACAAGAAAATAGTTAGTTATTTAGAATTCAGGTAGTTTCATTCCCATGCCACTTTGGTAGTGGTAGCCTTGTATTGGAAAAATAAAAAGATACTAGCATAGGATTGTTCATGCAATTTCTTGTTGAAACTCTTTTTTCATTTGAAGAATTAGTGTAAATTTTGCTTTGTCGATGTTCTTATAAATTTCATTTTTTTAATATTTTCAAACAACATCAGTTGTGCCTCCATAACCATTGAGTAAAAAAAAACACTAAAACAAACATTAAACTTAAAATGCACTAGACTTCGTTTCTAGGGTTCACAAACAAGTTTAGGGTTAGGTACTTGGATTAGGATTGGAGAGATAACTCTCCAAGGCCATTAAACAAAAATAGGATTTTGATCTAGGGAGAGTCTCAAATCCAACTGTCGTATAAGTATAGTCACAAGCCTCCTCTAACATAAGATCTAAACATGAGGTATGAGAAGGAGAGCCAAGGATATTTCCCCTCCGAAGCTCGACTAAGCGTGGTGGAGAGATCGTGTATTGGGGGTTTCACTAGTGCCTTTACCTCTGTGAGAGGTAACACTTTCAAAGCTTCAGGATTTTTTACCCTAACCATACATTCGATCCCTACTATCAATTGTACCCCCTGGATGCTAACTGCGAGTTGGTAACCTTAGTGGATTTTCCTATGGATCGCAGAGGTGACTTCGGGTGCTTGTCGTGGTACCTGGGACAGATTTTGTATCACACTTTTCAGTACTACTGGAGGGTGCCCCACGAAGCATGGGTACTTGCACTAGATAAGGTTGGTTAGTGGAGATTGGTATAACTTCTTCTCACTCCTTTTTTTTTTGTTCCATGACACTTAATCAACCCATGCCTTCGTTTGGAAGGTCCCTTTCCACTTTTTCATTGATTTGGACTCAGGACCTCATCCACCTGGGATGATTATTTGGAAATGTTGTTTTCTTGCGATGTTTATCTTAGGGATTTTTATTGGAGTGATTATTTGTGTAGCTAGCCCTGGGTTGTTTCAGTATCACCTGTTTTGGATCATCAATTCTAAGTGGTTTACCAACCGCTCCATTGGTTGGAAAGGACCCCTAATCTTTCTCTTGAAAGCGTGGAGCTTCCTCTTAGAAGGCATGGGTTTTTATACCACTAGTTTGTCATAGTAAGTGTGTGAGACTTTTATGGACATGAAAAATCCCACAAGAGATGAACCTATCTATAAGAATGATGTGGCCAAATTTCTTGAGGATAGAAACCCAAGGAACCCTACCCAAGGGGATTCTTGTGCTTTTCCTTTCTTTGTAAATGTTGGTGCCCCCTTGATGGACACTTTGAACATTCCTAGGTTGAATGTAGGACTATCAGTTTGGTTTTGTACCACTCTAAATGTCTCGAATACTCTTGATGCTTCTCAAAGAAGCACGTTATGTCAGGGGCATTGTACATACATTGATCCTTCACCTTCTGCATCTATGAAGTTTACTCCTTCTCCTTCTCCCTCTTCTAGTAAATGTATAGTTGCTAGTACCTAGAAGTATAAAAGGAATAGGAAGAGGAAGAGTAAGAAAAATAAGTCACCAACCTCTTTGAGAGTGACAATTCTAAGGAAGTGGTCTCATCGATGCAATCTTCAGCTGATCCAACTCCTCTTTCAGGGAGGGAGGTGTCTTTTGACCACATCCTTAGCATTTCCATTTTAGTACATTCTAAACAAGCGGGCATTCCACACTCTTCAAGTATGCTCCCTCTAAGTCCTAGGATGGTTTCCTTTGATTGGAATGATCTTGTACAGCCTCACCTTCCTTTTTATGCACCCTTCCAGATAATGGTTGGAATTAATAAATTATGAATTTACCAAACTATTGTATATGAAGGATACTCTACAAGTATTTATCATCCTCTATTTGACAGGCTTTGGGTTCTCCCAAACTCTTGTCAACTACTAGTTAGTTGTTGGATTTTGACAGAAGACCTAGTGAATGTTTGGGGATTATTCCTTAGTTTCCTATCACATTAGGTGGGAATATTGTCCTAGTTGATTTGTTAGTGGTGCCATGCTCTTTAGACTTTAATTTACTTCGTGGGCATGATAATGTGTGTGCAATGAATGCTATGGTGTCTACACTCTTTCGTGTGATGAATTTCCCTCATAACATAAGCATTGTCACTATTGATCAGATTTCATTTGATAATCAACATCCTGGTTCAGCTTTACCTCAGTGCTCCTATTATTCACGTAGACTCTTCCCCACCATGGGTGAATTATGTGGCTTCTTATCCTTGATGTTTAATTTCTCTTGAGAAGCATCATTTACAATTATGTTCACCTTCATGAGACAAGGTCTCAACAATTGATCAAGTGTTTTATCCAATGGGGGCATGGGATACCTTGCTTCCCCCTATTGGCCCGAGCAATATGACATTTCCTATTGAGTTTGATCTTTTTGTTTGTAAGACCTCGAGCCCTGGTATTTGTGAGTTGTCAAGCCCTAGTTTCATGGATGTTTATTTGCTTTCAAATAAGGCTATCCTTGAAAGATATGATTATGGCTCTTCAACCTCCTCCTGAAATGGAATCTTTACTAGTTTCTTACCAATAAAATCCTTGGATTAAGCCTAGAAATTGGATCTATATGGAGCACTACTATACATAAGACACAAGGTTGTGAAGTCCTTTGTACATATTGTGTTTTTAGGGTTTTTTGTTTTCAAGTTTCGCATCCCTTAATACTTGTCTTTATCATAGGTTTCTATATTGGACTTATTAACTTCTGGGTAAGTTTTTTTGGTCTTATATACAGGACTTTGGAGATGTTTTATTTGGTACCTTTTCTTCCATGTCAATTCATTCTAATAGGTGATGATCTCGAAATTGGTATATAGGTTAGATTTTTCCCTCCATGCATTTTTTCATTATTCGTTTCCTGTTTCATTTTGCCATAGGGTCCACCTCATTGAGTCATGACACAAAATCTTCTCTGTTGTTTAGAAGTGTTGTAATTCATGTGGTAGAGCCTACCATCCATGGGTGTCCTAGTTTAGAAACCCTTTTTGTAACACACCCAACCCCTACATAGCCTTTCTAGGGGTGGGGAATCGAATTTGCTCTTTCCCTAGTTCAATTTTGGTCCCTTACTTAAGAAAAACCCTCTTGAAGAGCTTCTTTGAAACTCACATCTCTTACTATGCACTTGAAACAACTAGCAAGGTCTTCCTCGTGACCTCAAGTTGAAAATTGGGAGCTAAAACCCTGTGTTAGAAAAGGTTTCAACACTTCAGAAGTTCTTGGACTTCGGGAGTTCCAAAGGTATTGTAAAATTATTAGATCATTGAACAACGGAGAGGATCAATGGTTCACATCCTCCGCCAACATCTACGGTTGAAAATGGTTCTTCGGTTCTCAGTGTTGAACATACTTTTTCCCCAATCCCTGAAGTCTCATAAACTCACCACATGCCCCTATCCCTTCGACGTTTGGCGTTCGATGATTGACGATCGTCATTGGGATTTCTCCCTTTGGAAATCGATGATTCTCATTGAATATTTCATTTTTCCATACTATGCCCAAAATATCAAACTCTCGATAGCTCGCCTTGTGGCCTTTTCCATTAGACGATTAGGGTTCTATGTTTGGTGTTGGTTGTTCATAAATTATAACATGCCCCAAAATCCTCGAACTCCTGAAGTTACCCATACTCCCTGAGTCTCTTATACGTCACCAACCACGTTGGCCAGGCGGGCACAAACCAGGAACTGACACGTGAGGAGGGTCAAGTGGTGACATGTGTCCTCAATAGGGGGTGACATGTGTCATTCTCCAATAGGCACAATGGGTATGTGAATTTTCCAAAACTGGGTGATAGTGGAATGCATAGAATGGGTCCATGACACCTAGGATGACATCAACGAGCCACATAATCATATACTAATAAATTCTTAGTCCTTAAATATAATGGTCCACAAGACCCCACACAGATCCATAGATCTATGGTTCTTATTATATTGTGACTTTGGCTTCAGATCTTACCGAATCCTCTCGACACAAATCCTCCGAAGAGCTAAGTCTCTGAACTACGAGATCTTGCGCCACATGTCCTTTTCAACCAACAGTCGAGATTAACTTTGGCACTCATGACTTCGGTGAGTTCATACTTTGTAAACTCTAGGTTGGTTCCCTCTAGAGTACATAATCTCCAGACTATGGGATTGCTTGCCACGTACCCNCTTTTCAACCAACAGTCGAGATTAACTTTGGCACTCATGACTTCAGTGAGTTCATACTTTGTAAACTCTAGGTTGGTTCCCTCTAGAGTACATAATCTCCAGACTATGGGATTGCTTGCCATGTACCCCATCATCCAATGGTCCTAGTTCAACGGTCAACACTAGATGGGGAATGAGTAGGGGCCATGTGTCACTCCACGACACATTCCCGGTTAGTCGAGTAGTCAAAGGTGGGTCCCTTAAATTGACGGCTCTAAGGAATTCCAAAGGATTGAAGGATCGACGATCCACGTTTCTTCTCTAATTCAAAATTCGGGAGTTCAGTGAGTGTATCTCCCGGCTTTCCCTTTGGAGCGTGTCATATCTATGGACACCTGTCCCTCCAATTTCAACATTCCATATTAACTCTGTGACTTTGGACTTTGGGAGTTTCAAGACTATACCATTCCAAATATCCCGAAGTAAGACTTCATTGAAGTGATTAACACCTCCCTTCCTATGTATGATATAACAGTTGAGAGCAATCCATACTAGATCCCCAGATCAACGATCCTTGTCAATTTGTGACTTCAACCTTTGGCTACTTTCGAGGATTGTGGAGGCATAAGTCCCAAAGCCCCTAATTCAAAATGGCTAGCTCCTTTCGAGCTAGCGCAGGATTCCTAGGCCCTGGTCACATGGATACTTTGGAAATTATAGGGTCTAAGCATTAATCCTTTAGCAACAATTTGGGTTAAGGACATGGTTATGAGACCTCGTCCATATGGGTGAATATTCCAAGGGACTTCTCCTACAAAATTTGATCTTAAAATTCCCACTAAGGTAAACTTCATAGGGTTGGTAGCGCTTAGGTGTTTCAGTCAATCATACCTCCTCTCTCCTGAGGATTCATATATCATGACTATCTAGCAGCAAAAATGAGATAAAATGAAATCCATATAGATATAATAGTTTACAGAAATCACAGAACTTTTCTAATAATTGTTCATATACTAAAAGACCGATTCATAAACTCAAATATTGCATCAGCACATTCCATATAATACACAGAGTATGACAGTACTTATCAGAAATGGAAAATGTGAAGCAACTGCTAAAAGGGGTGTTTGTTTCCTCCCAACCATAGGCACAACCACTCCTACTCAATTTACCATTGTCCACCCCCGAGCTAGACCATGATTCTCTAAGAGAGATTCTTTCTCTTTTCTCCACAACAGTCAGGGATAAAGGTTACTCTCCTTCTCCCGCAGGATCTAGGAAACTATTTTTCTCTACTCCAAGCAAGGAGGTCTACATGAGTACATCCTTGGTCACTCGTCAGCCTCGTTTATCAGCTTGTAGTGAAAACCTTCCCTTGACTTCTTACAGTCAGATCAAGCTTACTATTCATCGTTTTCTTTCTCAACTCCATAATCGAAGTATATTCACTGCCCCTCCCAGGAGGGTTTTTTCTCTACTCTATTATCTCACAGATATGTTTCTATCCTCGAATTACCTCATTTATTTCCTTCCTTATCAAGGTTGTGTGGTTCTGAATCTCAATTTGTGGTTAGGTCTGGAAGCCTTACAGATGGGTACCCTACCCCATTTCCTCATTAACTCTTGAGGATGGCCTTCTAGCTACCAGCCTGACTGGTAATTCATTTATGGGTTAGAGGACTATTGAGAAATTACACCCAATAGGTATTGGTCTGGTGAGGGTCATCTAAACCATACCTAGTTTCCCTTCACCATCTCTCTCATAGTATCCCTAGTCTATATTGGCAAACTTTTCCCCTGTCAGAAGTTGTGCAACAGATATTCAAATTCTATTAATAACATAAATTCATACATTAATCCTTTTTATACACGGGTTCATCAAATCAACCATTCACACATATTTAGTCTTCCATAGTCTTTCGGCCAGTTATAGATATATTTACAAACTAGGGGAAACACAGGTATTACAATCCCCTTCCCCTTAAAGGAGCAACGTCCTCAATGTTCTATCTATTGATGTGCTATGTATGTAAAGAAGCAAACAAAAATGAATATGCATGTCTCATGGAATCCTCCATTTCCCATGTAGCCTCATCTGGGCCAAAGTGTTTCCACTGCACCTTGACCTGTGCAATGGTTCTTTTCCTGAGTGGGGTTTTATTCCTTTCTATTATGCATTGAGGTTCTGGCAGGAACTATTCCACAGGTTCCACCTGAATCACATACCAGTCATTAATATGATTATAATCATGTACACACTTCTTTAATAAAGAAACATGGAAAACATTATGATCCTTCACTGTGGGAGGAAGTGTTAGTCAATAGGCTACTGGTCCCACTCTATCCAAAAATTCAAAGGGTCCACAATACCGAGGTGCCAACTTGGCACACACTCCCATCCTCTAGGATCTTCTYCTAGGTCTAACTCGGAGATATACATGAAMTCCTACTTTGAATTCTCTAGGAGTCCTTTTCAAGTATGCATATCTCTTTTGTCTATCTTGGGCTATCTTCAAATTTGTCTTGATTTGAATCACTTGTTGTTCCATTTTCTTTATCATATCTGGCTTGATAGCCATTGTTGTAAGCAAATTCTACCAATGGTAGGTAGTCCTCCCATTTATTGGGTTGATGCATTACATGCATCCTCAACCTGTATTCTAATATTTGGTTTACCCTCTCCATCTTCCCATTAGTTTGAGGGTTATAGGTTGTACTAAAGAGTGATTTTGTTTCAAAACCATCAAACATATATTTCCAAAAGTTTGAAGTAAACTTGGTATCTCTGTCATATATAATATCCTTAGGCATGCCATGCAGTCTGAATATCTCTTTCATGAATATGTTGGAAATATATATTGCCTTGCAAGTTGACTTGACAGGTGTGAAGGGAGAAACTTTTCTCAATTTGTCCACAACTACCATGTTTTCATTATTCTTTTTGGTTGATCTTGGTAATCCTGTGATGAAATCCATGGAGATGGTTTCCCATTTCCATTCGGGAATTGGTAGGGGATGCAATAGCCCTGTAGGGTGTCAGTGCTATGCCTTGACTTGCTGACATTCTAGACACTTAGCTAAGTAATCAACTATGTCCTTTTCCAGTCCAATCCAATAGAATAGTTTCCTAGTGGTCGTGATCATTTTCCGATAACTAGGATGACCAGTATATGGTCTTTTGTGTAGTTCATCCATTATGAACCTCTTCAAGTTGTCACAATTTGGAATGTATAATCTTCCCTTGTAATTCAGCAGGTCATCATTAAGCATGTGATAACCTTCATACTTCATCCCTATGGGCTCTTGCTTTAGGTTTGATGTCACGATCTTGAAAAATGCATATGTTTCTTGTGCATTTTTTACTCTCTCTTTGATGTTTGATTCACTGGCACTTACAACTTCCAAGTGAACTAATTTCATACTTATACTAAGGGAATCAACCACCCTATTCTCCTTTCCTTTGATATGTTTTATTTCAAAATCAAACTCATTAAGGAGAGCCATCCACCTAGCTTGTCTCACATTGACTTTTGGTTGGTCAAAAAAATACCTCAATCCACTATGGTCTGTCATAAGTACAAATCTCCTACCTAGGAGATAATGCCTCCACATCTTTAAAGAATTCACTATGGCAGCCAATTCCATATCATGGGTCACATAATTGACTTCATGCTCATTCAATTTTCTGGACTCGTATAAAATCACATGTCCTTCTTGCATAAGGACTCCTCCAAGCCCTTCCTTGCAGGCATCTATACACACAAGGAATTCTTTGTTTGGATCTGCAATCTTCAATACAGGCGCATTGGTTAGAAGGAATTTCATCTCTTGAAATATTTATTCACATTCTGATGTCCAAATGAATTTAACCCCCTTTTTCTGAAGGGAGGTGATTGGGCACCCAATCTTGGAGAATCCTTTTATGAATATCGCATAGTATCCTGCTAGGCCCATAAAGGATCTAATATCAAATACATCCTTTGGGGTAGGCCAATCCATGATGGCTTTAATCCTATCAGGGTCAACTGCCACTCCTTCCTCAAAAATAACATGGCCTAGGTAGTGGACTTGTTTCTGGAAAAAGTCACACTTACTAAGCTTGGCATATAGTTGATGTTATCTCAGTAATTGGAGTACTAACTTGAGATGTTCTTCATGCTCTTATCTATTCTTGGAATAGATTAGGATATCATCAATGAAAACCAATACAAACCTATCCAAGAACTTTCTGAATATGTTATTCATTAAGAACATAAAAGTGGTTGTTGCATTGGTAATCCCAATGGCACCACCTCAAATTCATAGTGACCATACCTTGTCCTAAAGGTTGTCTTGTGGATATCTTCATCTTTAATTTGGACCTGATGGTATCCAGACCTCAAGTCAATCTTGGAGAATATGGTAGCACCACTTAATTGGTCAAAAAAGTCATCAATCTTTGGCAAGGGATACTTATTCTTGATGGTCATCTTATTGAGTTGTATATAATCTATAAACAGTTTGAGTGTGTCATATTTATTTTTCACAAACAAGGCTGGTGCTCCCCATGGAGACACACTAGGAAGTATGTATCCTTTGTCCCACATCTCCTTCAGCTGGATTTTGAGCTCAACTAGCTTTGGTGTACTCATTATATAGGGTGTTCTAGACATTGGCACTGCTCCTGGTACAAGTTCTATTGAAACATCAATATCCCTTCTTGGAGGTAGACCTGGTACCTCTTCTGGGAATACATATTTATACTCTCTTAATATGGGGCGGTTCTCTAGGCTGGGTTTGTCATCCTCAACAGAGTTTATTACATGTATTACATACAAGGGACATCCCTTTCTACAATACTTCTTCACTTGGAGGGTTGATATTTGTCTCACTGAGACAGGATTTTGAATCCCTTGTAGGGTTACCCTCCTTCCTTATTCAGTTTCACACTCCAAAGTTTTATTGTAGCAATCCAAATTGGCTTTGTGGGAAACCAACCAGTCTATTCCAATCAATAGGTCATAATATCCTAGAGGAATTATGTCTAGGTTTTCTTGGGTGCGCAACCCACTCATGACAAATTGGCATGTTGGTATGACCTATGTTACTTTTCTTTTGGTTCTAGTGGCTAGTTTTACCATACATGATTTAACATGTTTAACTCATTGCAATTTATGTTTCTCAATAGTTTGAGGGGAAACATAACTCAAATTAGAACTAGGGTCAATTAAAATGGAAACATGATGGTTGGAAATCGTACCTTCCATCTCCACCACTGAAGCTTGGTGGTCAACTTGTCTATTATCCAAGGCTGCATAAATTGTTACAGGATCTTAGCCACATCATTGATTGTGTTAGCCTCTTGGATGTTTTATACCATCCCAGGGTTATGTTGCCTATGAGGACAATCCCTCAACATATGTTCCCTTCCACAACCCCAACATTTCAAGGTTTCTCTATTTGTGTTATCAGTCTTACTTGGAGTTTCTCTGAATGGTTTATTTCCACTTTGGGATGGAAAATTTTGTTGATACACACTTTTGGAAAGAAGGCCCATCTTAGAGTTCTTACCAGGGCTCTTAAATATCGAGGATTTAAACCCCTTCTTCTTGAATTCCAATTTTTTTTTCTTCTTCCAGTCTTCACGGGGTTCTGTCTTACTCTTGAATTGCTCATAGCAATACCTTTCTTTTCGAATAGCATCTTCTAAGGTATTTGGTTCATCAAATTCAATTCTATCCTAGCAGGACTGAGGTAAGCCACTAATAAATCATTGCATCTTTACCTTTTCATATTTTATGTAGGTCACATACCTCATCAGTTCGAAAAATATGTTGATATACTCATCTATGGTGAGTTTTCCCATCTTGAGTTCATAAAAATCCATGGTCTTCCCATTAAAGTACTTTTCTGACATGTACTTATTCTTGAATTATTTCTCAAATTTTTTCCATGACAAGTCCTTCTCATGGACTCCTTTCACATTCCTAAGATCCTCCCACCAAATGGAAGCCTTCCTATTCAGGTTGAAAATGGTTATCCGAGCGTTTAAGTTTTCAGAGTAGTCATGGAATCTGAAGTACTTGTTCAAGCCGAGTAGCCAAACTTATGCTTCTTCCCTCTTCTTAATCTCTCCATCGAAGGTGGGTGGTTTGGCTTTCTTGAATTCTTCAGGGTCACGACTCTTGGAGTGTTTCCTCTTCTTTCCTATTGTCTGAGAATGGGAACTAGTTTTTCCTCTAGAATATTCCTTGGAGTTGTTAGTGTCCTCACCAAAGGAATCTTCCATTGAATGTATCTTGGCTCCATGATGGCCCTTGTTGAGTTGCTCCTCCTAGTGTTGCCACTTTCAGGACCATGCTTATGTATCTCAGGTGGACTTGGAGTTTTCTTAGTATGATTCATGTCCACGTGACTGAGAGTTGGACCGTGTTGTCGCTGTCTTTGTATATCTGATAGGATTTGTAGTAGGATTGCATTAATTTCAGTCTGATTTTCCTACTTTTTTATAATACTTTCATTGTCATCCTTATAATTTTGTAATTCTTCCATGAGCCTTCTTACAGTTTCGACCAAATTTTGAGGGGTTTCCACCACCCTCCTTTCATCAAATTCTTCCTCTCTATTGTGGGAGCTCTCCCCCAACTCCTGATGTGTGACCATCCTTTATGTTGTAGTTCTCATGTTGTTCATTGACTACCTGAGTAGAAATAAAATTTTTTTATGTTAGTTACTAACCTACCAATTCATGAACAACACATATCATTGCAAGGTGAATTCAATTCTTTATTTGGAAACATTAGCAACCTACAGTGCAGGATTCCAAAACATCTACAACAGTAGAAGGTTTTGTTCCTCTCTTCAGTAGAGGTACAAATAAGTTTCTTATAGAAGGTGGGTAAGGTAGAGTGTTACCCCATAAGTTCTCTAATAATATTTTTCTATGCAACTCGTGCATGAGCCCAAGCAGGCCAAATGTTGTTTCTATGCTTTGATACCAATTTGTAACACACCTAACCCCTAAATAGCCTTTCTAGGAGTGAGGCATCGAATTTTCTCTTTCCCTGGCTCAATTTCAGTCCCTTACTTAAGAAAAACCCTGTTAAAGAGCTTCCCTGAAACTTACACCTCTTACTGTGTGCTTGAACCAACTAGCGGGGTCTTCCTCGTGACCTAAGGCTGAAAACTAGGAGCTAAGAGCATGTGTTAGCAAAGGTTTCAGCACATCAAAAGTTCTCAGGCTTTGAGAGTTCCAAAGGTATTGTAAGATTCTTAGATCTTTGAACAACGGAGAGGATCAATGGTTCACATCCTCTGCCAAGATCTATGGTTGAAAAGGGGGATTTGGTGCTAGACATTGAACATACCTTTTTCCCAATCCTCGAAGTCTCGTAAACTTGCCACGTGCCCCTAGCCCTTCCACATTTGGTGTTCGACGTTTGGTGATCGACTATCGTCATTATACTTTCTCCCTTCGATGATCAATGATTCTCATTTAATCTTTCATTTTTCCATACTATTCCCAAACTCCTGAACTCTCGATAGCTTTCCAAGTGGCCTTGGCCCTTCGGTGATCAACATTCAACCTTTGGTGTTGGTCATTCCTAAATTATAACATGCCCCAAAATCCCCAAAATCCTGAAGTTATCCATACTCCTGGAGTCTCATATACATCACCAGTTACATTGGCTAGCTGAGCACAAACTAGGAACTGACATGCGCAAGGGTCAAGGGGTGATATGTGTCCTCGATAGGGGGTGACACATGTCATGTTATAACATGCACAATGGGTATGTGAATTGTCAAAAACTGGGTGACACGTGACATGTGTAGAATAGGTCCACATCACCGGGGATGACGTCAACAAGCCACGTCATCATAGATTGATAATATTTCATTCCTTAAATCTAACGGTCTGAAAGACCCCACACATATCCATAGATCTACAGATATTATTACTTCATGGATTTGACTTTCGAGCTTACCCAATCCTCTCGACACAAATCCCTCGAAGAGCTAAGTCTCCGGACTATGGGATCTTGTGCCACATGTCCTTTTCGACCAACACTCGAGATCCACTTCAGCACTTGAAACTTTGATGAGTTCATACTTCGTAAAATATTGGTCGGTTCCCTCCGGAGTATAGAATATCCTGACTACGGGATCGCTTGCAATGTACCCCCTCATCTAGAGTTCCTAGTTCAACAGTTAACACTAGATGAGGAACTAGTAGGGGCCACATGTTTCTCCATGACACATTCTCGATTAGTCGGGTAATCAAAGGTGGGTCCCTTAGATCGACAACTTGAAGGGATCTTGAAGGATCCAAGGATTG